>JBBIGB010000001.1:22778129-22792778 GCA_037577075.1 Alestopetersius hilgendorfi | reverse complement strand
AAGATTAACTGCACAAATCCACAAGGCATGGCAGTTCTATACCACCTAGCTCTTCATAAGGCATCCTTTACATGCAGTGCTAAGGGAACCCTTGCTCACGGTTAACTCAGTGGTGCCACCAGCAGGCCTGGGATTCAAACCCACAACCTTCTGATTGTACGGGCACCTCTCCAACCACTAGGCACCAGCCACTCATTGTAGAAATCAATAGTATATAATATTGAAATATGCAGCGATGCGTACATGGTAAGACTATTGCACATAAGATGAAATGATTCAAAGCAAGCTAGCACTTAATAGAAAACTGATTATTTACATGACACCAAAAACCTCACCCAGGGTGAGTCCCTGCCTTGTGCACATTGACTGCCGGGGACTCATGACCTTAATGTGGATTAAAAAGTTGCAGAAAATGAAGGAATGAGCAAATGACTTTGAAGACGCACAGTCACAAGAACAATATATAATATCTAAAAACTCCAGAATAAAGTCCATATGAAATACATCGTGCTATATACACAAATGTGCCATTTACAGTTAGGTGACTTATAAGCCTAGTCCTAGTTTACACCGCAATGCCAGTTGTGAATCATCAAATCCAACTGACAGAATAATATTTGTATTTCAATCACATTCAACTGAACTCCAACTGAAAAGTGAGCACGTGTCTCCCTCACTGTGTTCTGAGCAGGGCCGTTTATAAGCACGGGAGCCCCTGGATGGGTGTGTGAGAAACCCCGTACATCACAGGGGGAGCTCGGGGGAAAAAAAAGAAGAAAAAAAAAAAAAACTGGCGGCGTGATGCTGGCCGCCATTTTGCCTCCTCCGATTTTAGAGAGAGAGTGGAGCCGGACCAGCGGCGAGGGACTCGGACACTTTTTCTCCTTTTCCCCCTTCACTTCTCCCTCCGGAGCCATCCGTACATACCCGTTTCAAGTTGTTTTCAATCACAGGTACGAGCAGCGTTTTTCTTCTCGAGTCAGAAGTTGTTTTTATTAGCTCGCAGGGCGGCGGAGGGATGATCTTTTGTTTTCAAACAAAAGTCGGCAGAAACTGGTCGGCGCGGATCGCACCGGCTTTTTGAAAATGGACTCCTCTGTGTGGCGGCACGTTGCACAGCCCCTTATCTGGCTCATTTTAAAAACATTTTTAGCTCACCTTCGCTCACTTAGGGCCTTGGTTCGGTTTACCCTAAGCACAAGCATTTTTCAACGCCGATTAATCTGGGGAAACGTTTTTTCTCCTCCATTGCAGCTTTCCGTGGCTAACGCCCGGGCTGCAACGGCTGAACGTTGTTTTTCTCGTGGAGTTGTAACTTGCTAGCGAACTAGAAGCCCTTGCAAAGTTGTGAAAGTGTAATTTTATCCCTTCACTGCTACGAGGGTTTTCATAAGCACGTGTAGACTGAATTAGAGTGAGAGAAGAGCCTCTCGCTGGAGTGGTAGCTGTCAGAGAGGCTAACACAGTGCTGAAAGTTGAGTGTCCACGTTGCTCTTGTGTCCCCCTGGCCTAGAAAGGGAGGATAGCTAATGTTGGCCACGCTTTTTGGACACAAATATAGGACGGAGAATACAATTAAGAGGGCAGCGTTATAGGAAATCTCGATTATCTTGACTATACGTGGCCACAGATATTTCTTGGCCGAATGAAATATAGTGGGGCTTTGAAATGTCCGCCCTTTAGGTGGTTAGGCTAACCACGTTTTAATGTAGCTAAAGCTAAAGTGGTCAGATATGAATTGTAGATTAGTCCGGGGGAATCTGACCCACACGGACAGTTAGTGGGCACTAATGTTGAGTGTATGTAGTTAAGGCTAGTAGGCTAATGTAGTAAACTGGACACATGCTTGCCCAACTAGTGCTAGAGGAGCGGAAATTAGCCTAGCCAAAGAACACGTGTAAAAATCTGGAGCCTCTCGGCACCACAGCCACCCTGGCAGTTCAACAGCACTTGCATTATTTTATGCAAAATTTGTGGTCCCCGTGCATTTAGGTTCTTCATATCCACGCAGGTAACTTAATGTGCTCTTCCATTGAACAAAAACAAATAAGGGCAGTATCTAAAGCGGGTATTACAGTAAGGATGGGAAAATCAAGTGTTATTCCTGGTGTAATGAATGGCAATTCCTGCATTATTTTAAAATGTCACTATGCATGGACCTGTAGTAGGATGCCCCCATGTTTAGCTTTGGCTCTTAGGGGGTGATGCAGATAGAAATGTTTAAGAAGCTAGAGGAAATGGTGTTGATGGCCCCGGATTAGAAAGACAGGGGTCAGGCAACAGGTTCCTTGACCTCTTCCCAGTTTTGGATTAATTTGGCTCATTGCATTTGCACAGATAACGGAGACATGGCCACAGAGCATATAAATGGAAACGGTACTGAAGAACCAATGGAGACTTCGGCTGCAGTTACCCATTCAGAACACTTCCAGACATTATTAGACGCTGGGTTACCTAGAAAAGTTGCTGTCAAACTAGATGAAATTTACATAGCAGGTAAGGCCCATTTGAACATTCAGCATATTCTCACCCATTTCAGATTTTCATTATAACTGCATGTGCTTCTAAATGCGATTGTGGGAATTGGAACATTTAAAGCAACTTTTTGTGGTTTCCTTCCAAAATGGGTACTGCAGTCACAAAGTGCTTTAAAAACCTTGCACAAAAACGAAAATTGGCTACTTTGGACATTTCTTTCCCTTTGCCTCCCTCAGCAACTCGGAGGAACCTTGGTATCCTGGGGAATTTCATATTTAGGCCCTTTAAGCTAAGTTTAAGCAGTCTTGAGGATGTCTCCTCAAACCGTATCAGGGCAAAGGTGTTGCAGAATGGATATGCAGGAACAAAGCAGTAGCTGGTGATGGTTCAGACAGGTGATGGGTCCTCATAAATCAGTGCTTGATATGGTGAGGGGTTCTAGATGACTGTTAAATTACACCATCACATCTGGTGTGTTTAGATATTTCTGTTCTGAGAACCTGATACCAGTTATTTCTGGCTTACATATAATATAACTGGGAATGTTTGCAGAATGAATGAAGAATGAACTGACAGTTGATTCTCTTATGTTTGCATTTTTCAATCAGGTCTGGTCTCACACAGTGATCTTGATGATCGGGCAATCGAAGCTCTAAAGGAATTTAACGAAGAAGGTGCTCTGCAAGTGCTTCTGCAGTTTAAAGACAGTGACCTTTCACATGTTCAGGTATTTAATGTGGTGACAACTAGACATGAAAGTGGTAATATTAACTTTTTTTTTTTCTTGACAGCCTGGTATGGCATAGTGCAATATTAAGCCTATTTCTATTTTGTGTCTGGTGGTGGGGCAGCACTGAATCTTGGAACCATGAAGCTAATAGAAAGCTACTTATTCTGTTTTGCACTTATTTGTATATCATACTGGAACACATGATACCATGAATCTACAATAGTGTGAATGCTATTACTTCTGTTAACTTCACTGTTACAAGTGATTGTGTGTAGGAATAGAGTGCTGCCATGTAACTCTTTAATTGCTGGTGCACACAACTTAATTTAGACTTTCTGTAATAAGCTGTGCATAACAGTACTTTTCTGCAGGAGTGTGCTGTAGAGATTGTGGAGCGAGTTCTATTAGTCTTGCGTTAATTCTGATTTTGTTTACAGGCAAACTTATTGAGGATTCTGCTGATTAACCATTAGAATATAGAGCAGATAACTGTGGAAAATCTTGGCACCAAAAATGCACAAGTTAATTTCTTTGAAGCTCAGTTCGCATGATGAACATGGAACATATCAGAATTTCCAAATGAAAAACAAAACTGTTATAGTTAGTGAGGGGGAAACAGTTACAATTTTGGAACAATTCTGCTGGTCTGTTAATCTTGCAAAAAACAAATGAAAAGTTTTTCAACAGTGATGTATGTTGTTTTTTTTCTGTCTGTTACATCTTTATTTTTCTCTGCCACTCAAGTAAGCGTACAGAATGCATATTCATCATTGTTGATTTTCTGCTCCCTACTTTTTCATCAGAACAAAAGTGCCTTTCTCTGTGGAGTTATGAAGACATACAGGCAGAGGGAGAAGCAGGGGACCAAAGTGTCAGATTCTAATAAAGGACCAGATGAGGCAAAAATCAAAGTAAGTTTTCTTGAGCCAGTTTCTGAATTTTGTAACCAATTTCTGCAGGTGTCTGGTATTAAAAAAATAGTTGTGTGGAAGGATGGTCATATAAAGTGAATTCTTTGTTCCTTTAATCTGTAAGGATATTTTACCCACATTTAATTGTGTTGAGTACTTTTTGGGTGTCACACTTTGGTCCTGGGAAAGCAGACCTATAGATAAGGTTTTACATTCCTCTGTAACACTGGATTCCGTTCGTAAAGACCTTGAAATTAGCTGAGCAGTTTCATAAGGTGTTTATAAGTAAAGAATACTGTCTGGAATAATTTTATCAGACTTATCAAAGTTTATGGCAAAAGCGTATGAATAGGTTGTTTTTGTGTGTCACTGAGTCATGGACAGTTTTCTGATTTGCCAGGCTTTGCTTGAGAGAACTGGATACACACTTGATGTGACGACAGGTCAGAGGAAGTATGGTGGCCCTCCTCCAGAGTCGACACACTCAGGTGCACAGCCCTCAGTTGGCACAGAGGTAAGACTTTGTATTTTGCTCTTATGTTAAGTGACCGACTAGGGATTTTTCTGGAATAACTGCTAGTACATTGCTACGATTCCATTAAAATAGTAGGTTTTGAATTTTTAAATAAGCCACCTATATTATAATGTAGCACTTTGATTAAAGGATCCTCAGATTGTGTGTTGCTCATATTTATATATTTTGTACACGTGAGGGGTTCTTTATTTTAACCCTCTTGGTCCTAGCAGAATTTGAATATACAACAGGGTTTTGTATTTATCAATGTTTTAAAACTATGTATAAAACCAGCTAATAAGTATTGTTTTCTGTGTTAATAAGGAGACAATACCAATTGTTGAAAATAATTGGGCAAAAAATTGGTTGTCCAGGGGAAGCAACAAATAATCGTTTTTACGAAGACTTTGCTGTTCTACTAACTATTGTAACAGATTACTGTTTCTCTTTGGGTTTTCATCAGACTATGTCTCCTCAGACCATAAATTTGGCAAAAGGACCATTACTGCATGTCAGATCATTTTTGTGTTGATGTTAATAAAGTTATCTAGCTGTTGTTGTCCAGAATGTGACAACTGACAGATATTGTTGTCCATGTCCAAGTTATGACGCTGGACTACTTGTAGTCCCATAGGTCTTATTTTATGTGTTGACTTATTGAGTAGTTTGAAGAAGTTACACAAAGCATTTAAGCCATCTAGTGCCCTTGCTGAAAAGAATACAAAACTAACAGTAAAATAGTGTATTGCACCACAGTAGACTTAGTTTGGTTAACTTTGTAATAGTTACATTCTTTTTCCTAGATTTTTGTGGGAAAAATCCCAAGAGATCTCTTTGAGGATGAGCTGGTTCCCCTGTTTGAAAAAGCAGGGCCTATATGGGACCTGCGTCTGATGATGGACCCCCTCAGTGGCCTGAACCGGGGTTATGCCTTTGTCACTTTTTGCACTAAAGAGGCTGCTCAGGAGGCAGTTAAACTGGTGAGTCACGTTACTTCTATCATATTAGTGTAATTGTGTCAGCCTGAATAGGTGTCGTTTTCCTTGGAGCACATGCTGAATTTCGGAACGGTTCCAGTGTCAATGTCTGTATCTGTAGTAGTGTGCTTGCATAAAACTTGTGATAGGTTGATCAGGGGTCAAGCACTTAGCAATTAAAAACTGGGTGAGAGAGAATAATATATAATGTGACAGGTAGTTGCATATGGATGCAGTAGGACGCTGGTAAAATGAGGTCAGTCATATGAAAAATGTGTGTGGCGAGTTGAGTGCAGGACTTTCAACCAGAGGACAGGAGTTCGAGGCTATGTTGGCCATAATTTAAAAAAAATGTTTACACGCACATATCCCATTCATTGAAGAAATGCATCTTTCACTTCATTCTTTCTCTTTGAAAAGTTCTCCTAAGACTGTATTAATTTGCTGTTTTATATGTATCTCCAGTGTAACAACAATGAGATACGCCCTGGAAAACACATTGGCGTGTGTATCTCTGTCGCCAATAATAGGCTTTTTGTTGGCTCCATTCCCAAGAGCAAAACCAAGGAGCAGATCGTGGAGGAATTTGCCAAAGTTACAGGTGAGTAATGGATCTGGAGAAAATTTGTGAACTCTTTGAGCACCTTGGGTTAAACATACATTAATATTAAGACTATCTCAGGAAAGTTGCTCATTTAATTCTCTCTCTGCTTTCTCTCAGAGGGGCTGAATGATGTAATTTTATATCATCAGCCTGATGACAAGAAAAAAAATAGAGGCTTCTGCTTTTTGGAGTATGAGGATCACAAAACGGCTGCACAAGCACGACGCAGGTTGATGAGCGGCAAGGTGAAGGTATGGGGAAATGTGGTGACTGTGGAATGGGCTGACCCCATTGAGGACCCAGACCCAGAGGTCATGGCAAAGGTAACCAAGCAGGTTTTTACAGATGCATTCATGCATTTTTATTTTTTTTTTAATACAGAAGACAACCTTTTGTTTTATGTAAATGTCTTCAATTTTTCTTTCTCCTTTAGGTTAAAGTGCTTTTTGTAAGAAACCTTGCCAGCACTGTCTCAGAAGAGCTCTTAGAAAAGACATTCAGCAACTTTGGCAAACTGGAAAGGGTCAAGAAGCTTAAAGATTATGCCTTCATTCACTTTGAGGAAAGAGATGGTGCCGTTAAGGTAATTTTATTCTTCATTCTTCTAGTATTTCATTGATTGTTGTATATGCACTAAATTCTGATTGATCGACAGGCCTTGGCTGACATGAATGGGAAAGATTTGGAGGGTGAACAGATTGAAATTGTCTTTGCGAAACCTCCTGATCAGAAGAGAAAGGAACGAAAGGCTCAAAGACAAGCAGCTAAAACACAAATGTAAGATCATGTCTGCACACTGTGATGTAGCATTAGAGGTTGTCTGTCTGAAATATGTACATCTTGTATGCTGCTCAAATTAAATTACTTATGTTTTCAACAAGGAATTTCTGGGACTCCTTCAGGTATGATGAATACTATTACTATGGCCCACCACACATGCCTCCTCCAACAAGAGCAAGAGGACGAGGAGGCAGGGGAGGCTTTTCATATCCCCACGACTACTATGGCTATGAGAGTTATTATGATTACTATGGCTATGACTATCACAACTATCGAGGAGGCTATGAAGATCCATACTATGGCTATGAAGACTTCCAAACCCAAGGGAGGGGAAGAGGTGGTCGAGGAGCCCGTGGATCTACAATCACTCGGGGCCGTGGAGCAGCCACAGTTAGAGGAAGAGTTGGTTTCTCTCAGCGTGGAGGCCCAGGATCCAGCAGAGGTGCACGTGGGTCCAGAGGAGGAGCTCCGCAGAGAGGCCGTGTGGTATGTGGTGGTGGTTGGGTGGGGGGATATTTTGTCAAGTAGCCATTTTTATAAATGCTAACCATTTCTTTGTACTTTGTACTGTATTTATTTTCTGACGAACACATTTTGCTGTTAGCTGTGTTTATCGTCATCCTGTGTTACTTTGGTTTCATTAAAAAAAATTGATAAATACGTTTTTGACTATTTTCCCCTTTCAAATTGCTAACACATACAAGGCACCTTGTGGAAGAAATGGACCAAAGGTTTGCGTGTTTTTTTGTGTCTTTGTTCATCTAAGTTCTAAGATTAAGCAATGTTTGTAGCATAGTAAAAGTCATTATGTATACTTTTTTTTTCCCTCATTTTTTGATGTGTAGAATAGACTTATTTCTGAATTTGGGGTTTCTATGAACATTTTATGTCTTAAGTATGAATAGTTCGATGTAAAGCATCTTGAAAACATGTAGTTTACATTGTGATGCATTAAATATTCACATTTTCTTTGTTGTCTTTGATCATTTTTAATAAATGCCTTTTTTTCCTCTCCGTCAGCAGGGAAAGGGGGTCGAGGCTGGTCCTGACCAGTTACAGTGAAGACTGACTTGCTACATGGGGTTACACCAGAAGCTGCCAATGGATATGATGGTAAGGTCGAGGCAATGGTTCAATGATATTCCAGCCTTACAGAAGCATATCTCCCATACTGCCACCCTTGAACCCCCCGAACCCAGTGGAAGTTCTGTACCGTGGACTTTCTGTATTCATTAAAGTCTTCAGAATGCATCATACGATAATCCCTGTAACTTTCCCCCAAAATTACAAAACGCACCAGTTAAAGTCATTCGTGAAGTTCAGACTTCTTAAATGATACTAAAATATTTCTTTTTTTTTTTTTTTTGCACTTTTTAAGTTTGAGTTTGAAGTGGCTCAAAGGAGCTTGATGCTAATGTATATTTTTGTGCTAATTGTAATTTTATTGTCAGAATATCCATGTTTATCTAAATTTTTTTTATTTGGATGAAGAGGACATGACATCTGCAGGTTTTTGGTGTAACCACCTTGCATGGATAAGTCAGGCATTCCAGGAAAGTGGTTCTTTTCAGAACTTGTCTTTTAAAGGGTTGGTGAACTACCTCAGTACAGAGGATTGAACTACCCTGCCTGTACTGTAAATAGGGAAACTTATATTGATGAAAGCAGGGCTTGTTTCCTATGAAATATGCATTAGAGCAGCTGCTCAAAAGATGTACTTAATGTAATATAGTCATTTTGCTGCTGCTCTGACACTGCGAACAGTCAAACTGGGCATGCAAAATAATCTCATATGATGAGCCTGAACAAGCCCTGCTTTTATCTTATTTTGAACTGAATTAGCTGCCTTGCTTCTTCAGATTATGTAGTTACTGGTTGTATGATTGTATGATAGTTTTGGAATAAAATGTTACTTTTGTAAAGGCTTGAACATCACAAAGGCATCAACTGCTTTTGGTAAGCCCTGCAGTGTCCCTTTTTTCTTCAAGTAGAAAACCATTTCTGGATAACTAGCTTCTGTAAAGATGACAATTATGTCCTGTACCACCATAGCTTTTTGATTTAAGGTTTTATTTTTAATCATGATTCATGAATGTGAGTGATCATGTTTCAGCTCCGGGCCAGCCAGTCCTCTGGCTGCGTTCACTGGGAAGGGACAAGATCATTCTGTGGAAAAAGGGATGCTGCAGCTTTGGTTTATATTCCATATATAGCAAACAGCTGACTGAACCATTCAACCGGTTTTGTACACAGTTAACTCCCTCTTGATGAAGCTGTATCATTACAACCTTTTGACAAATGTTAGCAGTTTTAAACTATTGTTGGTGGCCAACAACGTTTTTTGCATTCCTGCAAATAAATTGTTTTATACTGTAAAATGAGGTGAGTGTAACTTATTTTTGTAATAAAGTTTTTGATTTCTATCTGTGTCCTAAAACTGTTTACTGTAATAGCTGTGATGTGGTTACCTTCCTGTCTTCTTTCAGAGTACAGGTAGAAGGTTAATTGTCACTTTCAGTATGCAATCAGTGGGCTGTGCATATTTTTCCATTAAAATCATTCCATCTAAGAATGAGTTCATGTAAAGAATGAAAGGTTTACTTTCAGCAACTGTATGTGAAAGTATCAATGGGTACTGGGTGTCAAAGGTTACCATGTTACAATTCAGTTATCTTGTGTAATATACTATATGTGCAAAAGTTTCTGGACATTGTCTTAATTTGTGAATCGTTTCAAGCTGAACGCACATTCAGCATTGCTTCCACCCCCTGTGTAATCTCCACAGGATAAGGTGCCGATAGGGACCCACTGAGGAGGCACAGGGTCACCTTACCCAGTGCTAACATTCAACTTGAGGGGTGTGCAACGGTTCCACTGTGTTCCATCATGGAGCACATAGATCAACTGGAGAGGCCTCCATCATCTAGAGCTAATAATGAAACGTCAGTAATACCCCTGTGGCTGAAAGCAATCCAGTTCTGACAGCAATGCTCCAGACATACACTATGAATAAAAGTGTGGGGCCACCTGAAAATGACTCCCAATTGGAACTTTTATCACATTTCATTCAAACATACCCTTTACTATGGAGTATCCCTGCTCTTTACCGTTTCCGCTGTCCTTGGAAGGCTTTCCACAAGATTTTGAAATTTGGGCCAGTCAAGTTCCACTCATTCAATCACGTATTTATGGCCTTTGATTTGTGCACTGGGACACAGTCATGTTGCAATAGTAAAAGCCTTGCCCAAACTCTACAAAAGTTGGACGCGTGGCGTTGTCCAAAATGTCTTGGTGTACTTGAGCATTAGGATTACCGTTTACTGCATGTAAAGAGCCCATCCCTGAAGACAGTGGCGTCCCAATGCTTGTTTACATAGCGTACGCTGCATGGGTGGAGAACACGAAAGATCAAGTCGAGTTGAAAGCAGTTCAGTTCTGACAGAAGAGCTCCACGCATCTATCAGAGGTTGGTTCTGTATTTTTTGCAGTGTGTAACCTGATGCTGATTTAGTTTAAGATTAAAAACTACATGCCTCTCCTGCTGTCCTGCTGGGATATACACGGTGGGAAAAAAAAACATGCACCGGAGGTGACGTCAGGTTTAGAGCCAAACCCACATGAGCGTCTGTTATGGACCCGTTATATATAAAAAAAGACCACCAGGACTGAATAAACAAGCCAAATGCCTCTTCATGCAGTGTGCACTGTATCGTTTCGTATCTCTATTGTCTCTCAATAATCCCGTTGGTAAGTGTGGAGAGCCTGCACTGTGAGGGATGTTTTCATCCGAGGTCTTGCAAAAAGACTAGCTGAGAGCTGCTGAAGAAGCCTTCACCCACGTAAGAGACTGCAGTAATGCAACTTTCAGGGGTTTTTTGCGTGAATTAAATAACTGAGAATCTCAAAAGACAATGCACTGGTCTCCCTACCTTTGTTCTTATCCACACAGCTCCGAAAATGTCCACGTTAAGGGCGTTTTTGTGGACTTTGAGGCTAAAAGTGGACCTGATGAGAGAGGTGGGAAGGCAGTATCCCGTTTTCTGCTTTCTGCTGGTCCTGCTGCTCCTAGCCACAGTCCTGTTGAACAGGTGAACTGGTTCATTTCAGCATGCTCTGCAAGATCTTGCTTCTAGCCATTCTCATGTGTTTCCATTCCTCTTTCAGGTACCTTCACGTTATCATCATTTTCTGGTCGTTCTTGGCCGGCGTGGTCACTTTCTACTGCTCGTTAGGACCAGAGACGCTACTTCCTAATATCCTCATAACAGTTAAAGCAAAGAAAAGGGTAAGGCAAATAGGTTTGTTTATATAAACTCAACATTTTAATAGCACTGACATAATGTCTGCAATTCTACTGAGCATTAAAATATTGGCCACTGTTATAATTGGAGTGTTCAGCCAATAACCACGCGTGTTTGGGAATTTGATTGGCAGTCTACAGTGCATGCAGTACTCAGGTTATTGATGTTATTAAATCCTGTACTGTGCTCCTCTTTCATTGTTCTGTAATTCATGGCATTATTACTTGTCTCAAGTTTTGCATTTACAAAATAATAAACAAATAGAAAAAGTGTTGCTGAGGATTAAGTATCAAAGTAAAGATAAGAGCAAATAAAATGATAGGCTATAAACAATAGTGCCGAACAATGACAAGAACATTAAAGTGGCCACTTCTAGTCACGTGTGAACACACCACAGCACATTGTGAATAATGTGAAATTCATTCTCTGCATTTTACCCATTCACCAAGTGAAGCAGTGGGCAGCCACCAACAGGGGGCGGCCCGGGGGAGCAGTTTGTGGGGACTTTACCTTGCTCAAGGGTACCTCAGCAGCGCCACTAGCAGTCCTGGGATTCTAATCCATGAACTGATTGCAGGGGCATCTCCCTAAACACTGGGCCACCAGCTGCCCCAAAAATTATTAGTTTTTTGTTGTATAGTAAAGTAGCCTCTTATAGTCACGTGTGAACTATACTAGCGTAACAAATAACAGTATAACACTGATATTGCTGTGTGTAAAAACTAAGTGTGCTGTACCAGAAGATTAGTGGTACTAAATGATTTATGAAAATGGATTAGTGTTCTCTATTTTTTGTAACCGCTTGATCCGCACTAGGCTCGCTGCTACCCGGAGCCTATCCCGGGTTCAACAGGCGCGAGACAGGGACTCCGCCAGCCCGCCGCATTGATTTAGTGTTATTAAAACAAATATAAATGCAATAAATTATCAACAGATGGTGAGATGATGAGCTTAACATTAGATAGCATTCGGTCAATTCACAGATTAAACAGTTCTGTCTTGTACATATCCGATTCAGAACAGAATGACGTAAATACTTATCACCTAGAGAACTGGGAGGAGATATTCAGTCGTATGGGCACAGGTAGCTTTCTAGTAGCTTTTTGCTGTGTGTGGTCAGATGGCCTATTAAAGGATGGGAGGTGTAGTCCATGATACAGAGCAACCATTCTCCTCTCAGACATCTCTGCCAGGGTCTCCGGTTTGACCCCAGAACAGAACCAGCCCTTTTGCCCAGGTTGATCGGAATCGGCGCTGTAAAAAGGACTAGCTGGCCCTAAAACCAAGTTACAACCTACTAATGTCCTAGTGTACAAGTTTACTTCAGCAGGACCTGTACTCTACTGTCACTCTGCTTTTTCTGCCTTGACAGTTAGATCTGCAAGAATTGTTTCCTTTGGCTCACAGTTGTGCTGTCTGTGGAAAGGTGAAATGCAAAAGACACCGGTAAAAAGCTATTGTTTACCTGATATTAAACTTGACTTAAACTGGCCTCACACCGCAATATCAAAAAGTGACTGATTTCTGTTATCTTTTGCCAGACCAACACTGCTTCTTGAAAACTATCAGCCATGGTTGGATTTAAAAGTGCACTCCAAAGTGGACGCATCTCTTTCCGAGGTTTGAGGACATGTGAACATAGCCTCAGTTGAATTGAAATGCCATTTTGATAGAACTTTGAACGGCAACAAGGTCTAATCTGTCCACAGATTCTCGAGCTGGTCCTTGAAAACTTTGTATACCCCTGGTACAGGTATGCGCTGTTTATCTTTATGTATTAATACATAGCTTTTTATACTGCATGAATGCAGCCTCACTGAATGGATATTGCTTGGTAGGGACATTACAGACGATGAGGCGTTTGTGGATGAACTCAGAGTGACTTTGCGGTTTGTAGCTGCGGTGTTGGTCCGCCGAGCACAGAGAGTAATGTACCATTTCTGTTTGCTTTTCATTTTCACTTGAGTTTGTTTGGCCAAATGTGTATTCACATATTTTCTGTGCATTTGATTTAAGGATTTCTGAAGTTGTTAGGGTTAAAACAAAATAAAAAACGGTTTCTAACATTTTTCAGGTCGATATACCATCTCTCATAACGCTCAAACTGCTCAAAGTTGCCATGAAACACATCGAAATTATTGCCAAAGCAAGACAAAAGGGTATTTTTTTTATTGTATCACCTGTATATTTAAGAGAATTAGCTCAGCTCAGTGATGATAGTTTCCATGTCTCTATAATGTCTCCTTTGTGGTTTTTTTCACTGTTTTAGTGAAGAACTCTGAATATCTGCAGCAGGCCGCTTTAGAGGAGTATGGTCCTGACCTGCATGTGGCCTTACGTAGCAGAAGGGATGAGCTGCTCTACCTGCGCAAGCTTACTGAGATGCTCTTTTCATACATCTTACCTCCAAAAGCCACTGACTGCAGGTGAAGCTCTACATAGGTCTGTTTGATCTAAGCTCTTAAAATGTTTTGCTTTCCCTTTTTCCTGTCCTATATTTCCATGCCTGTTTTTCCAGATGTCTTACTCTTCTGATAAGAGAGGTTCTTGCTGGCTCTGTTTTCCTTCCCTCCATGGATTATTTGGCTGATCCTGTGAGTGTCAGTGTGGAACTAGCTTGTTATCTTAGTTTTTTTTTGTTGTGAAACAAATGTTATATATCATTTCTCTTTTCTTTTAGGACACTGTGAACCATTTACTGCTCATTTTCATCGACAACTCTCCAGTAAGACTTATTTAGTTATGAAAGATCACTACAGAAGGCAGAGAATGCAATAATGTTCTTCAGTGTGTGACATATATGGATACTGTATTATGGGTGGATATCTTATTTTAGCCAGAAGCTGCCACTGAACCTGCCTCTGCGCTCGTCCCATTCCTGCAGAAATATGCAGATGTGCGCAATAAGAAGTCTTCTGTAAGTGCCATCTGTTACACCTGTTCATTTGACAGGTGCTCAAAACTGACTGATAAGCTGTTTCTTCTCTTACTTTCAGGTGTTAAAGCTAGAACTTAAAGAGATTCGGGAACAGCAAGACCTCCTGTTCCGCTTCATGAACTTCCTCAAGCAAGAGGGAGCTGTTCATGTTCTTCAGTTCTGCCTCACTGTAGGTGGGTTTACACACACAGCTACACACTTGCTTAAACGTGTGTCTAGTGCAGGGGTCACCAACATGGTGTCCACGGGCAGGACCTGCTCAAAAAATAGCAAAAATAACAAAAATAACTACTTGTACAACATTTTATTTTATCCTGTTGCTGTTCTTCTGTAATCACTTCTGCATTTATATAGATCTCAAAATGACAATATCTAAAAACATTTAAAATATGTTTATTATACATGAAGTTTAGATA
>JBBIGB010000001.1:22171695-22183454 GCA_037577075.1 Alestopetersius hilgendorfi | reverse complement strand
TTGCCTCTGGACCAAAAGGTCATGGGTTCGAATCCTACCTTCAGCACCACCACTGGGTCCCTGAGCAAGACCCTTAATCCCAGGTTGCTCCAGGGAGAGACTGCCCCCTGTAGGTAGAGAATGGAAGTCGCTTTGGATAAACGGGTCTGATAAATGTAAATGTAACTATTTCAGTAAATGTAAACGAGGTAAAACATTCTAGAACCGGTGTTTGTTCTCCCAAACGCTTGGGAGATTGCTGCTCGCCGACATGCCCACTGCTCGGCCGCTCTCCGGACCCCCTTCCTCTGTGGGTTGACCCCACCCACTTGTGGGTGGAGCCTATTCTGAAAGTTCTCCTGGGTTCAGTTTTTTTTCTTTCAATTTTGGTATTTTCTCTTTATGTTCTTTTGCATGTGAACCTGTATTTAAATCCCCAGAAGAGCTTATTATTATTAGTAGCAGCAGTAGTAGTAGTATTGCATGTTTTGTTTTTTTTTTTTTTAATTACAGTTTTGTGTGAGACAAGAACACCAAACAAAGCTCAGCAAAGCTCCTCGAGCAGAAACACAAACTGGGGGAGCTTTCATATAAAGAGCAGTTTTTTTTTTCCATATAACAAGTTTATGGTTCTAGCTTTTAAAATGTCAGTTTGGAAGACAAGGACTATCTTATGGGACATTGTTAGCTGGCTACCTTGGTTACTTAACCTTGCTGGTGAACAGATGGAGTGTGTGTGTGTGTGTGTGTGTGTGTGTGTGTGGTTATGTGTGTGTGGTTATGGTGGGGGAAGTACTCAAACGTGGCCTTGTGTGCAAAGCTGAAAGGTCACCCCCACTAGCCATGCTGGGGCTGACGGCCGGCTGACACATTGTGACATGCCGGTGCAGAGCCGCGAGCTCCTGACCCCAGAACACTGTCCAGAGACAACCACTCGCACTGCCTGTGCTGGGTCAGCCAGCCACGCAAACAAAATATTACCTGGACGCTTTGCTTTTTTTTTTCTTTTTTTCTCCTTATTCCTGTTGTTTATGAGCCTGACAGTCTTAGGTTTGAGACGACGTATTAAAAATTCATTTCTAAAAGTGAAAGATGTTGTATTTTTGACAGTGAAAGGCACAATGACCTGACAAGCAGTTCGGCCAAGAAAGGGCAACCCTCATATCCACCTAATGATGTCTGCTGAATGTTATTTCATGACTGGGTCGTCACCTTTCGAGCAGGAGATTAGTGAAGTGATTATTGTCATTGTAATGATGAGCTCAGGAGGCAGGGCTATATTGCAGTGCTCCTAGCTCTCCTGCACCTAAGTGGGTTCATTCAAGTCATTCTGAATAGGCCTCAGCACTGATTTGGCTTACTGTTGTTTTTTTTTTTTTACCAGAGCATGTTGATTTTCTTAACAGATGCTGCCTCAGTGAAGATGATTCCTAAAAAAAAAATAAAAGGCGTGCAATGAGTCGAACAGAATCGCCATGCGATGCCAAGGTCATAATCAGTAACTGTGAGTTTTATTTTATCGCTTTAGCCAAATTTTATTTGGAAATCGCATGTGCTGGAGTCACAGGGCATGGGATCAGAAGTGCGATAGGCTCCGCTTTGAATAATTCGACTTTTAGCGAGCCTCGTTACAGGCCGTAAAACGTTGTTGACCAGAAAACGTTGGCCGGAGATAGTGAAAATTCCCAGACTATGAGGGATGTAGAATTTGACGACACAACACTTGAATGAAAACGGCACCAGTCAATCAAAAAGTGACATGATGGAGGACTAAAACCATCACTTTTTCCTCCCGTTATCCTCTGTGGTGAAAGATACAAGGCCTCTGAGTAGTCACGTGATTTATGGTTGCAGATACAGTGGTGTCTAATAAAGGTGGGGTTCTAATAAAGGTGGTTTAGAATTGCAGATTTGAATATAAAGATGGAACGTTCTTGACGGTGAGGGACCTCCGCATCGGCATTCAGCAGTGGCATTCCGCCAGAGGCCTGACAGGGCCGATGCCGTCATGTTTGTGGGCTGCCTCACCCGATAAACTCTACCATGTCAAAAAAATGTCAGTCCCTTCAAAACCCACCTTTTGGAGCTCCCTTGTAATTTTTAATTGACATTTACATCTGACATTTTGAATGTGCTCTCCCATTGTTAAGCCCACTTCATGGGCTGAGCAGCAGTAGCCCCCCACCCCCACCCACCCACCCACCCCCTTTCAAATAGACGCACACAGACAGAACGACTGCCTTCACTGCAGCCCTGGACCGAACTGATGTCAACGCAATGAGAGCGTTTGGGTGACATCATCACTGCTTTCTGTTCTAATTCACTGTATGGTTTCATTTCAAGGCCAGGGACCTTTGTAGTCGGGCATTAGTTCATTTGTTCTTGGGGGAGGGAATACGGGGAGCCACTGAAAAGCATGTCAGGTTTCCTTTTCAGTGACCTTCCAGACATGTCATGTTCCTTTTTTTTTTTTTTTTTTTTAAACTCCTGAGTGACAGCTATAGCGATTAGCTTATTTTTCCATTTAAGCCTGTTCCAACACTTGTAGCCGTTTTTAATTGTTCCTTATTTACCCCTAAGCTTTGGTGCCAAAAAAAAAAGAAAGAAATAGTGAGGAATGATGTTGTATTTTTTCCTCGAAATGACACAACTAATTTTCTCTCCAAAGCCCTCACCAACAATATTCATCATCCAAACAATAGCCTTGCCAAAACACTAACCTCATAATACACTCTCCTCACTGGAGTGAGGGGTAATGACGCTTTGCCTATGAAGGCTGCAGAGGAGAAAAAAGGAAGGGGGGGTGAGAAAGAAAGGCAATGGAGAAAAAAAAAGAAAGAAAGAAAGTATGTTCAGGCCCACTGGCTGGATGTGATGGCGAAGAAGCCATTGGTCTTGTCTTACCATCAATCTTATCCGCAGCCTTCCTCGTGCCAGGGAGCCGTGTGACGGATGTGCTGATAATTGAGTTATCCATCTCCCCCAACTATCAGAGTTGCATAAAAATTATTCACCTGATGGTGAATATTAAGCACATAATAAGCCTCGTGTGTGTTTTAGGAGAAGTGGGTATAGTTAAACATGGCATGTAATGAAATACGGCTCCGGGGTAACCTGCTTCCTCATCATGACCGGAGGGCAGGGCTGAGCTGCGGTCGCCCGAGAGACTAGCAGTAAATAAAAACCGGCGCAAAATGAATAGCAAACGTAATATCTTTCACACCATGAATTAGACCCATTGAGCCTCCCTTTGAAAGTCTTGACGTTTTTCCTTGCGCACTTGCGGGATGAAGTTCCCACTGACTGGGCTTGGTCAGTCTCCAGCAGCTCAGTGTCCTCCTTCTTCTAGCACTGGCTCTTCTTTGACTATAGTGCTGCGTCTATCAAAACTCAAGCTAGGACACTCGAGCTCTCAGCCCCATCTGTGCGGGATGAATCATCTGCTCTGTTTCATGTGGGTGAGGAAACACCGGCCTCATGTGTATGACTCTAAACTGAGTTACAGAGAAACAGTGTCTGGATTTAGATCAACAGAATATACCTCAGTCATGCAGTACCTAGTTACTTTAAATACAACGGTCAAATAAATGTCTCATTATTTTTTAAGGTCTCGTCTGTAAGAGGTGAAGAAGGTTCTGCTGCAAATGAGCCGTCCTGGCCGCTCCCGCCCCAGCCTAAAGTTAATCAGCTGTGCGATCCGCATGCTGCAGACGTGTCAGAGTTGAAAATGTTAGCGTTCCTAATGGAGGCTTGAAAAGGTTAGATCTGATAAAAAGCTGTCAGAGGTTGACAAAAATGATTTACGGCAGTATAATAGGACAATATGGCTCATTTCTCCCTGGTATGAAATGGGGTTAAGACTTTTGGATTTGTCATATTCATCATGCGGTTTGACCACTCGATGCGACGGCGCGTCATCTGCGGCGTTTCTGTTTTCCCTTTTGCGGCGTTCGCCGCCGTTTTGGCTCGCTGAATCGTTTTAGGTAAAATACATCGCCTAACGAACATTCAGAAGTGCACATTAGCAATCAGACGGGTGGTTACGGTAAATTGAGATAGCAGGAGGGAAGTGTAGCGTTTTAATTGCTCTCCGTGCAAATTTGAAAATATTTATTCAGCCGCATGCATAAAGAGGATTTTCTTCTGAGACGCTTCTATTGACTCACCTCCGGTCTGTCAGTTTCTGGCCACCTCAAAGTTTTCCAATTAATTTTCTTCTTTACGTCCCAGATTTCACACCAGAAATTGGATGATAATTCTGTTATAGTCTTATGCTGGTCAATCAGATAGCCCTGACATGGAATTAATTTTTGATATAGGAAATTGGACAGTGTGCTCATTTTTAATGGATATGTCCATCACGCTCTGGCCCATCTTCTGCATGTAAGGCCAGGAATATCTAATTAATAAATACGCCTTGTAATGACTCCTGGAGCAGGAAGCCTTTTGCTCTACAAGCTGGGCGCATTCATATTGTGTGTTTTTGCCTGGATGGATGTTTTGAGGGTATAGGTGTACTGGTCCACAGAAGGCCATCAGCAGGAGCATGCAGATAGAGCGTGTCACCTGAGAGAGAGAGAGAGAGAGAGAGAGAGAGAGAGGCTGCTGGCCCCAAAGCCCTGTCTCTGCTGATCCCAATGAGGCTGGACATCACTGGGCTAACCCTGAGGACAGTCCCTCTGCCACTGTCATCTGTGACACACATACAGACGCTCAGCCCTGCCTGCTGAAAGACAAAGGACATTGGGGTTCTTTTATTACATGCAATGTAAAGTTGGCTTATTTTCCACGTATTTTCGATTTTTCTTGTATTTTCGAAAGCCCAGCGTGAGCTCTTTCCTTAAGCTCTTTTCTGGCAACACTTTGATCCACATCCCATGATGTTTTCATCTCTTGTTCCGTTCCATTCAGGCTAGTTCTTTACACCCAATATCCTAAACCATAATTTTTTTCCCCTCATAGATGCAGGCTGCGCACCGCGGAGTCCTCTCCTGACAGTTTAATCGTTAAGAGCTCTAGAGAAATAAAGTTGACACGAGATGACTTCGAGAAATCCTCTTGGAATTTGCGACCCTCAGCACATGACATTTACCACCGCGATACACCCAAGTGTGTAACGCGAGATATATGACAGACAACTCGGAATACTAATGGCGAATGACAAGGTGGTTTCATGCTTTAAGGATTTCAATGCATATTTAGGCGCATTGTTTAACGCGCGCCGCATGTAATCCAGGCGTTTCAGCCTCCCATCGGCCGCAAGGATTTAGCCCTCGCTAAGCCTCCGCCTCACTTATTTATTCGGAGGGGTTTGTGCTGGCGCATTATACAAATTTGTCGTTTAAAGTTAAGGTTAAGAACGGATTTGACGCACAGGAGATGCCGTAGAAATGAGCAACGGGACGCAAAGAAGCGCCCTGCTGCAGTCTCCGAAGCCCCAGTCTGACAGTTGTAAAGCCTGAAGTGAAAGAAAGCAAGAACATGCCTTTTCAAGGGATTCCTGTTTTGTTACGGAACTTTTGAGTAAACTTTTTTTTTTTTCTCTCTCACAGATTCAAAGATTTATGTCGTTAGAGCCAAAGAAGCATATGCGGGATTTAAAATCCCCACCGCCCTCCACTTTTTTCCTCCACCCCTTCCCCTCCTTTGTTGACCTTCCGGGTTTCATTCCAGGCAGAAGTCAGCAACATTTGTCATCCTGGTGAGATCTTGTCTGGGGGCGCAGAGAGCAGTGTGACTTGATTAAAATGGCTCTTTGTAAAACCCAATCTAACAGGAGAATTTTGATGTCTGAAATGGATTTGAGTGCGCGAGCGTCTCTAACCCCAGAGATATTTTTGAACCGCGGGATGGCGAACACGAGAGGGGACAGGAACTCGTGTTTTTTCCACCACAAAGGTGGCCTTGTGACAAATAGACCTGGCACTCGGAGCAAGCTGTGTACAGTATTTCACACGTTCGTTGTGGCTGGCTGACGCGTCACCTTGCATCAAAACACATGGAAATAACGAGGGCTTTTTCCTACCGTTACTTTTAGAGCGCTTAAGGGATCCTTTTTAGAGTCCTACAGTACAGAATATAATGCGAAGGAAATAACTGTCCTGAGTTTGTGGCTCTTCAGTATTTGTCACTTTAGAAAAACTAAAGAAATGCTTTTATATTCGACCCTACACTAATGTTGAAAAGTTTGAAATCAATCATCATTTTACATGATTTATAATTTTGTCATTTAGTTTTTATTTTATATACAATAAATGCAACGCTGATCATTCGTTTTTTGACAAGTCAGATCTCCTTCCAGCAAAATAATTATTAGTTTCTTTGGACAAATTTTTGGTCAAACTGTGTGGACTAAATTTACAGCATAAGACTCAAAAAGCTTTCCACTATGCTCTTTTAACCCAAATAACAATAAAACACATTTTTTTTGCTTTTAAAGGAAAAATTTACCTTCAAAATTAGTAAATAAAATAATAATGATCAGTTAATTTTTTCAACATGGTAATTTGAGTAAGGAGTTAATGGCTGTTAGGTTTTGTAATTGTGCTGCTAAAATATTGATAAAGGTTTTCAAACACAGTGAGGGTTCTGCATCACAGTATTTACGTTATGAAGCCCCACAGTTCAGGCACAATCCCAAAACGGAAATAGTTAACAGGCTGATTTCAACACATATCTGCCGATTCTGATTGAGTCCCTAATAATGATTTATGTAATGTGAATTAAAATATTGAGCACATAATACAATATTTGAGACATCTTCAAGTGTATTTTTCAGATTTATTTATTTTTTGTAAAGTTGCTTAATTTTAGATTGATTGATTAATCTCTATTGAGGCGATTGTTCGTTGCTGATGCTGTACAGCTGTTATAGTCACTTTAGACATGGACACCACCACTTCTGGACATGTCTAGCATTTCCTCTCTTTAATTTACTGCTTTCTAGTGTCCTACTAGTGATTTAAAACCTGATTATTAAATCGTTTTGAATCATTTCATACACTTGTCTCCAACCAGATTGGCTCGTATGATTGATAACATTGATGCCAAACTTTGCGACTGTAGTATATGGTCCATAAAACACAAACGAATGAACAAAATAATTAAATAAAACAATATAATACAATGCAATTCCTTTAGTTTCTATAGTTTGGCAGTAATGAGCATATCCCGCGTAACGGGGCATGCTGAAAAAGTCCAGTGTTTACATAAGTGCTGAGAATCTGAACGGTCATATGATTGTTTGCATGACCCTTAGATGCCCCAAACTGTTTGCACTTAATATTACATACTGCCTATTTCTGTCACAGCTCATATCTGAACAGCGTGAAACTTTATCCTTCTGTATTATTACCCCCTTTCCTTTCAAAAATGGGTTTTTAATAAATCTCCCATTCTCAAGTCCTGCGTGTTCCAAAAATACAAAACCAACACAACGATCCGCTCAATGGTCCTTTTTAGAGGGAAATGGAATTTGACTTTAAGAGATTTGCGTCACTTGTATTCAGTTCCAAGCAGTTCATCTTGCAAGTGGTCGGAGGGCTTGCCGAAGTCGAACGCGAGACGTCCGAGAGGAAGGGGCTGACCTCATGTATTGGGCTCGCATGAGGACTGTGCTATTATACACTGAGGGCTAAGGAGTGCGCTGGAGCATGAGGCTGCGGAATGGATAAAGGACACCGCAGCCCATTTTTAAAGCAGTCAGTTGAATGGAAACACTCTGTCCTTTTGTTCCTCACTAAATCAGCATGACCCTGACATTCGGGCCCCTAACAAAAACTTCGGACAAAAAAAGGAGAATAGATGTTTGAATTTTTTTGTTTGTGATCTTGCTAGTGTGTTACTCTTTTTCTAGTATGATTAACTTTTACAAGCTCGGAGCTGTTGATATTTATGGTGCTTTAGATTTTCAGTCTTTCAGTCTACTGAGTAGAAAGCTGGAATTGTGTAAAGATGATGTTTCCTAAAAAGTATGGTTGAATTTAAACAAAAATAAATACAATAAATTACAAATTAAGAACATTAAGATGAATGCAAATAAACAGTTGGGTATTACGAAGGCTCTCCTTTAAAAAGTATTGAGAGTTACCATTCAGTTAAAAGTTTATCTAATCAATTTTTAGTGAAATTAAATCAAGTAAATAAAAAAAAATTAAACAGAACATGCTAATCAACATATTCAAAACATTTCATGAAAAAAAAAACAAATCTCTTTCCATTTTTCATGTTTTTTATTTACTGGCAAAAACCCATTTATTGCCAAGATGAAGAGTTTTAAACAATTGACTGACAGAATTAAAATGTGTAGAATTGTGTTCTGTTTAGAAGATAACTAAGACAACCAACAAGTAATTTGACCAGGGGCGCCAAAACATTTGCACATGACTGTATATGTGATTTAGTTCAACCTGTTGGTTAAACTTAGTTGGTTTTACTTTGTTTACTTTGTTATTGTATTCCTCCTGTTTGCTTATGCAGAGGATTACATGAATCGTCTGTTGTTTCTCAGCCATTGATGAGGCTAAATGGCCGATAAGTGACTGGATGATATTCCTTTTTTATTCATCTTTTAGGGCCCTCAGCCTTGCCTTTTTCCTGCTCAGCCCATTCCGACTTCTCTAAGCTCTGGCCTAGGCCATCAATTACGGCGGGTCGCCATCATGTCATTCTAATGGAGGAACAGATGTTGGCCTATTCCGACAGTCCTCATCAGGAGAACACATTGGTGCAGGGAATTGTACTTTGTGCTACAGTATCCATAAACGTCACTGTTGGGTTAGTCAGTCAGGATTGGTCCCCCCCCCTCTCCTCGGTTGTTGTATGGTGACCTCGTTGACATGATCGCCGTGTGAAGGCCTGAGGTTGATTTGTTTCTGTAAAGAGCCTTTGAGTGTTTCAGGCTGAGAGGTAATCCAAGCAAACAGGAGGTTTATAAAGGACAGCTAGCCTTCCAGAGAGCGGTGCCTGTATATATCACAATTAGCAACCTCATGCTTTAACCAAGCTAAGTATCTATAAACAAGTCTTCACAAAAACAAACATGTCACGGGGTACAAATCACTTTCTATATTGTACTCAGCATTAAGGGAAATCTGTGCGGCATTTGCGTCTGCGACAAGAAGTGCCTTTTCTCCCTCCCTTTAATAATTTTAGGTATTCTTTGTCATTAGACGGATTGAAAATAACTTGCATAGACCAAATTATGTTTTACTTCTCCTAATGTGTTAAAATCGACAAGTAAACAATTATTGTGCATTATTCGCTACTTACTACTTGCATAAAAAGAACATTGACCCCGTCACTGAGGCACTGGTTGTCCTTCCTTGGACTACTTCTGGTAGATACTACGTACCCAATAAAACCTTCCATTTTGGATAACCATCACAATTTGGTTCTTGACAAAGTGTCTTGGGTCCTAATGCATTTTTCTTGCTTCCAACACACTGACCGTTCGCTGCTGCCTAATATCTCCCATCCCTTGACAGGTGGCACTTTGGCAACTAATGTTATTCACTTCATCTCTGTGGTTTTAGTGTAATGACTGGTCTGTGTATGTATGTATTCTCCACAAAATTGAGAAATTTGCCCCCTTTTGGCCTTTGGTTTTAATCATAGAGTGGAAACCCACCAGACCTTGAACTAATGTTTATAGTTGAAACTGTCATATATATATAACATAAAATATCTGTGGTAAAAGTTAACTTGTATATCTTCTCTCATGTAGAATCGTCATTCATTAGATCACTAATATAATGGATAGTGACAACGCTAATGTAAATAGTTCTCATTTTAAATGTGTGAACGTCTGCTCCTGCCGGCTCATGTTTCTGGCTTAAGTTTCAGGCCCTTCTCCTGCTTCGTGATTGCCTCGTAGCACAAACACAGCCGGCCGCGCAGCCATTGGTCGAAGCTTAATCAGAGACAGATGAGAACTGGAGCACTGACCTTTGATTTCACTCATCAATTCAAACTAATGTTTAATATCTATCAGGTCAGCATATTCCTCCTGTCGCGGTATATGTATAATCAGTTTAAAGCGTTCGGCCCCTTTTGATGGATGGCAGGACGAGTCTTTTGCTGCCAATGCGGCCTTTGTTCTTTTATGTGCCATAAAGCAGGGCCATAGTGCGCCCCTTTGTTTCGTACTGTAGGCCGAGTGGAGAGAAATGCACAGATATGCGTTTCTTCTCATTCCATCGTCTCTGGGATGTTTTTTTTTTTTTCTCCACGGGCAGCAGGTAGACGGGGCCGATGTTCCAGCCTCACAGTGCAAACGCAGTGCGAAACCTTGCCACTTTGAACGATCGTTGCAGATATGCGGAAATAATCCCTCCTTTTGTCTGAGAGATCTCTTTATCGGGCTCGTGCTTCACCTCACGCTGGTTGCGCCTTTGCACCGGCGCACATCAGTTCTGTATTTTGAGCGAAAACTCTTTTTTTCTGTGATGAGTTTGTGTCAGCCAGGCTAAAATCCAGAGGAAAATGGAGCCGTCTGGTGAAAAGCATCTGATAGAACCTGCCACTTCAATTTCTCTGCAGCTGTGGCGAGCTGAGAGTGGCTCGCTGTCCTGCCTGACTGCTTGGATTCTCTTCCTCCATGATCGTAATGAATGTGAAAACTATTAACTTCAGCCTTCAGTGTGTGGGCATTTAATCCCCCCCCCCATATTTGCCTGTTCTCATGACATTGTGGTCTTCTGTCAGAACTACAGTGGCAGAAAATATGTGAAACATGCTTAAGAGCAGCGATGTCGCTTCAGACCCTGCAAAAGCGAACATATAACAGACAAATCGCCATGGTGACCGCAGGAAGTGTCTCCATGCGATGCATCCATATACCGTTCGTTTGAATTATTTTGAAAACTGCGCTTCTTGATTGTGTATGGAGGCACCTCACCTAATCTGGCAACGAAGGACTTTAGCCGCGAGCGGAACTCAATCCGTGGAGCTGCTGACAGTCCACAGCAGCCGCCCCCCAGCGTCCAGGTTAAGGACCAAGCTGTGGTCAAAACTGAACACAGCCTCTGTTTTGAGCAGCCATTGTGGTTTGAATTAGAAAGTGGATAAACTCTTTGAATAATGATTACAAAACATTTAGCTTGAGCTGCCTGAGTGAAACCAAACACTCCAGCTTAAACCTTCAGGCCTCTTTTCTCTCCGCCGCTCCGCCGTGTTTTCACTTCGTATCCCCGAGTTCATGGGAAACTTTGAGCAGAGGTTACCTGCGCCTGTCCAAGCAATGGAAAAAAATGTCATAGCCTGAGAGAATGTTTTTGCAGCTAGCTGAAATATTACCAGCATTGTCAAATGTCATTTCGAACGAGAAAGCAAACATTTTAATCAGCATTTTAAGAGCTGTGCTTTCTGAAACGGCCGACTCGGGCAGCGAGGGGTCGCGTAAACACAGCAGACGTGACGTTTGATGTCATGTTTGGTCTGTTTCACCAATTTTGATGCCACTGCATGGAAAGTTATACAGTCCCTGTCCAAAAAAGGAAGAAGGGACGGGATGAATGAGAAACCGCTGAGAGGTCTTAACATGTTAAGTGCTGTAATCTTCCCAAAGCGTTCAGTCCCTTTTTCCTGTCGGCCCTCCTCTCAACTTCAACCTCCAACCTCTCCTCGCATGTATCACTGCAAACCAAGGCAGCCCACGCCGAGCTGACGTGGAGGACCCAAAGCCCCAAGGCCTTCTTTATTCCTTTCTCTCTCTCTCTCTGTCTCTCTATCTCTCTCTCTCTCTCTCTCTCTGTCCCTCTCTCCCTCGCTCTCTCTCTCTC
>JBBIGB010000001.1:22151642-22159415 GCA_037577075.1 Alestopetersius hilgendorfi | reverse complement strand
CTCTCTCTCTCTCTCTCTCTCTCTCTCTCTCTCTCTCTCTCTCTCTCTCTCTCTCTCTCTCTCTCTCTCTCCCCATGCTGTTCAGAGAAGATGACCAAGCCTAAAAATTTAATTTATTGTTTTTGCGATATCACATAAACCAACCCATTTTTGTACAATCACCTTATTCAACCTGCAGCAATTCATCCCTGTACTTTCATGCTAATGTTTAGTGCTGCAACAGATTTCGGGTCTACATTTGCCACGTTTGAGTCTGCGCACTGCCGGGAAACGAGCAGTTGTTTAATAAAGTGCTTAGAACTCTTAGAACTCCAGCAGCCATTCAAATAAGTCTCCTATTCCTCAGGATTGCTAGCTGACTGCTCTCAGGCGTGTTTAAACACTTAAAATCTTGATCACTTCTCTGTTCATTTGCAAGAAAAATGTATTTTCAACAGAATATTATAACAGATGTCATTTTCTTTGCTCTCTTTCACTGTTCACACACTCAAACAGCATAGCCACCTGTGTGGTGTTGCCAGATTGTTGGCATTTATTTCCAGTTTACTAAATAAAGTGGTTTTACATTGCTATATTTCAAATACGTTTCTTGTAAAAAAGAAAAATCTAAACTCTTTTTGCATTTAAGCAAAAGTGAACTTTTCTAACTATAGAGTATTCAATTGAATGCAGTGTATTTTAACTATGTTTTGCCTTGAATTGCTTTGTGAATGAGGCAATTAGAGTGGAGACCCTTTACTTAAGTCAGTATTAAAGACACAGGAACAAAAGCAACGTGTTTGATTCTGAGCAACAAAGGTGGTCACATAAAAGTGAATTGGTTCATAAATCCAAATGAGTGTTAAGTGGACCTCAGGGGTGAATGAATGTAGCACAAAAAATGTAGCATACAAGCCGTTTGATCCTAATCTGGGAATGCGTCTCCTGGTTGTTGCTCTGTTTGGCTGGAATGAAAGTCACCGTTAGAAATGCGGTTGTTCCTCACAGATCACGCAGCGACTCCGTGCTCTCGGTTTCGCTTCAGCAGCAGCAGCAGCAGCAGAAGTTATCAATTTAGACCTTTTACGATGAAAAGGTATTCTGTGGATGTTGCCACGAGCTGCTGGGGAGAGCTTGAGACGACACCGCAGAGGGCTGTAATTAGTTATTTAATTACGCTGCGATTACACGTGTGCATTGAGAGGAGGGGGAGGACGCCACACTAATGGCAGCCTACTCTCTCAGCACCTCCATTTGGGTTTTTGTTCTTAAGTGCTGTGCTCTCATTAAGCTGCCGTTTTAACCAGCATGGCACCTGCTTCAAAATCAAATGCAGGCCGCTCGTTACAGCTAATGGCAGCATGCCTGCCAGCAGCGCTCTCCGCGGCATCCCACTCACTCCGCCCGCCAAAGCTAGCGCACTCCAAATTAGCTACATTTCACAAACAATTTCACCAACTCGTTACGCAGTTAGATGTTTATTGGAAGATCACCGACTTCCCCCGAGCATGGCGGGTGCCAGCTTTAGGTGACGGAGCGCTGGCCCGCCTAATAGGCCGCAATTATGATTTGAGCCTCGTGCCGTTTACTGCATTATTTATGGAAACCTTTCATTGAAGTTTTTAATATTATTTATTTTGAAATTGCTCTCGGGCCAGTCTCCTTAACCTGGGACCCCTGATGTTTGCCCTTTACCTCCTCCCCTTCCATTGCCAACAACCTTTTTTTCCCCCTCCCTCAAGGTCTCTAGGACGGACTTTATTAATTCAAAGTAGAATTCAAACTCCATTTATTTAGTTGTACCGCACGGCCGCGGTGACACCGTTCCCCAGTGTTTATAATTTTGCTTGTTTCAATTTGTGCCTGGCTGCCCCCTGACATGATGTATCGTACACCGGTGCCTTATCTGTTGATGTACAGTTTTAACCTTTTCAGAAGGTTGCTTTCAGATCCCCCCCCCCCACCCCTTTCCTCCGACACCCCCTCCCCTTCCATCCCCACCTTCTCTCTCTGTCTGAAAAGAGCAGTACACACCGAGCCTCAATAAAAGTCTATGTTAACCTCTGTCCAAAGTTATCTAATGTAAATGTTTAGATTTTGTTTCCATAACATTTCCATAAAAAGAATGGCCATCCATAAAGCGGTGGAACAGAATATGGGACTCTTTCAGAGTGGGGGGAGGGGGGGGGGGGTGGGTGAGGAGAAAGGCGGGCTGGGGGTGGTATGGAAGGGGGGAGTGGGGGAATGCACCCTGCAGACTGTTCTGCTGAATGGCTCAGCTATGTGTGACTTTGTGGTGAACTTGCAGTGCATCTGTAGGCTCTCTCTCTCCAGGGCTGTTAGTTTTGGCCTGTTTGCCCAGAGATACTGGACTGTAAATCACAGCCTGTAAAACAGGGATTGCAGAGCCGCAGTTGCGTGTACTTTTCTTCGTGCTGCAGCCTCTGCACCTCTGCTGGGGGGTTTTGGCTTATTTATACAGTTCGGTTGCCCCGAGACGTCCGACGCAGGTCAAACAGCTCATTATTTATAGATACACCAACGTGTTGCACTCAGGGAGCCCAGATATAGATGATGGTGATGATTATGATGATGCCGACAATGATGATGGTTACACCACTGTGGGGATGATGGTGTTTGAAATGGGTGCTGTGTAGCTGATCACGATGTTGACAGAGGCAGCACCGCGCCTCCGATGGCGTGATTGATCACAGTTGGAGGTTTTATGAACTGTACCTGAGGGGCTGAACTTCCTGCCGCGCACCACAGCCCGTCAGGCGGCTTCCTGTCTGACTCGGTAGGGACCTCTAAGACTCATTTATTGTCTCTGGGCATTGCATGTCACTAAATAATGCTATTTTCGGTATGCGCTCGAAAAAAGGAAGCTCAACTCCGACACGACTTTATGCCCGTGTCTCCGAGTTCAAAGAATAGCTGTGATCTTTCCTCAACAGATGAGCCTCTTCGCCATTCTTCGGGGCATAGTAAAGAGCTCCGCCAGTGATTTATTGGACGTCAAGAAAATTGCGAAATAACACCACGCCGTTCCAGCGAAGCCTGTTATAATTACCTCTGCGCTTTCTCAGTGGTATGTAGATATATGACGTGACTAGAAAAACACAAAAAGCTGTGAAGATGGAAAGAAAGGGGGGCGGGGGGGGTGCAAAAAGGTAGATTTGAATATTGTCTGAGCGGAGCTTTTCTCAGCGAGCGGCTGAGTGCTGTTATTTATAGCTCTCCAGAAGTGCAATGTGAGCCAAGGCAAAATGGCTGTACTCTAAGTGTCCATGTGAATGAAACAGCTGGACAGTACTGGAAGCTCACTGACAGATGCACTATTAGAGAGAGACTGCGCCCCTCCATCATGGCCTCCCTACTCCACTCACTCGGGGGCTTTTCTCCACAGCACTAATCTCCAGCACTGTTCCTCTCCAGAGTTATTATTGTTGAAGTCCCATTGTAAAGAGATCCTGCTCATGTGTCGTCTGCTGATCTTATCGGACCACGGCTTTTGTTTTATATCCTTAGTCATGTTTCCTAAAGGGGTGGATCAAAAGCGAGCCTTTTAAATTTTCTTTCTCCACCTCCTGTCATGTGTAGGTTTTCGTCATTTGACTAAACCAGCCAAGAAAGTTCGCTCGACCTCTGCATGCTGCGCGGTCGGGCGCCACTCTAACATGAAGTGACGATTTTTTTTCACTGGAATCTTTCGTTCGCAGGTTCGGCCCAGGTCTGGTCATCTACTGGTACGGCTTCATCACGGAACTGGACTGCCAGCGGGACAGAGGGATCCTGCTCAAAGAGTGCTTCCCCTCGGACATTGTAACTCTGTGCCATGGGTCGGGCCAGTGCTGATGCCGTCTGAGGGTGATACCGAGGCTGAAGGAAGGGGAATGGGGGGGGCAATAGAAAGGCGTTTGTCGGTGGAGATGTGAATCCGGAAGCAATTTAGGTTTCCCGCTGTGCGAAGCTACTGGCAAACATATGCCCTGAACTTCAGCTGAACTCCCGGGATCAGGGTCAGGGTAGTACCTCTGTGCAAAATCGTGCTAGAAGGCCTGGACTCTCCCTGGACCAGGCCTGGGTGGGCCTGGTGGAGCCCCCTGAGGAAGAAGGGGAGGGAGAGAGCTCTTATCACAACCCTCTCCCTCGTCACACTGACCCTTAAACTCTCTCCTGAAGCCAGGAGGGAGGTCATATTTCTTATCAGCTCTTAGACTCACCCCTTTCCCTCTCCTGATAGGGTGTGGCCCTTTTGGAACTGCATTCACTGACCTTTCTTTTACCTCTCCTCTTTTTGATTAGGGATGTTTTGCAGGTTCGCCCAGTGACTTAAGTTGCCTTAGGAGTAAAAATATGCTCAATAAATATATAAAATAATCTGTGTTCTGTCATTTCTATGCTAGAGCACTTTACGGTAAATCAAAAATCTAAATGTAAGGAAAGAAAGCAGAGATTCTGGGACAAAATTAGTAGGTAGAGTTCCTATATGTGGTTGAAGGGAGAGAAAAAACAGCCAGATCCTAATCCCCCCACACTGAAGGGCACAAAGGTTGACGTTCCTGGAGCCTCCTTCTGCGTGCTGTCTGGATGAAAGACGAGTGCAGGCCCTTGGCGCTGGAGTACCATGGTGAGATATGAGGGGAGATCAAGAGCTTCCCCCTCTCTCCCTCCGCTCTGTGTTAATCGGGCCCAGACCTGCTCTGACCTGCTACTCTCAGGCGAACTGCAGTGGAGCTTTACCCATCTCTGACCCCTCTCTCCCATCCGCCCTCCAGACCGTGCAGCGCTCCTCTGGCCTGCACGGGCCTCGGCGCTCCACTTTTAAATAGCAGTAAAGTGTTGCATGATTTGTTACCCTTAAACCTCTAACCCTAAAGCAGCCCCCACCCCATTTAAGGCCTGGAGGACCGGGGGTCAGAGAAGGGTCACGGGGCGGCCATGATTTCCTCTGTCGGGCCCATTTCTCCAAACAGTACAAAACAACGGCCCCCCAGCGTCCAGTTAATGGAGTCTTATTGCACGGCCACGGAACGCTTAGACATCGCTTTACGGCTCCTCTCGGACGCAAAAACAAGCTTTTTAACTGGAGGAAAAATGCAATGTGGAATAAAGGAGAGAGAGAAAAGTGGTAAACAGCAGATTCATTCAGTTCCTTTCAGGTTCAAGCCTTCCTGCCATTGTTTTTCAAGATGGCTGTTGCACAAAAGAGGAGCTGGGGTCAACCCCTATAAATTAGTTTCTGCACACAATGCAAACCAAAATACTTTTTTTTTAAACCCTCAGTACAAAGAACTGTAAGAGATTCTGAGATTTCCATGATGCAACTCACTCTGGTGTTCCATTAAATGATTTTTATGGTTTTTTTTGTAGCCGGTCTCCACTTTTAGATTCATTGTTCTTGTTATAGCGGTCTCCTTGTGGAATAAAATCAAATCTGCAGAGGTTTCCACTTGCAGACGATCAACCAAGACATGGTTTGTGTCCGGGCTTTGGTTCTTTTGTTTAGGGCTGGAGCTACAAGGCTAGTGCTAGGCTAACAGTAAAAGCCTGAATAACCAAAATTCTCTCTCAACCTGCTCAAGCCACAGTCACATCTTCACTAAGGCTTCATAGACTCCTGGATGTGGTTCAGGACAGTGCTCTACTTAATGACTACTTCATGAACAGCCCTGGTGTTGTCTGAAACGGCTTCCTATATTGAAGTTTTCTTCATTTTTATAGCTCACAGAGAGTCCTAATCCACATCCACAAGTCTGCTCCACATTAATAGAGATCTGGATGTTCGTTTAGAAGGTTGAGAGAAGTTTTGATGTTGGATTTTTAGAGAAATCATTTGGATATTTTGGTTCAATTATTTTGGCTTGAAAGCTACACTAGTCTCAGGTTCGGTTTAAAAGTAAACAAGCAACATTCGGACACTAAAAAATGTCTTTAGAGATCAACTGCATATATGAATACGCATATAAAAGTGTACTTTTTCCTTTAAAGTTCTTTGTTTATGGGCTGTGTTTGTGTATGGCTGTCCTTTTTTTTGCAGTGTTTGGCCTGTGTGAAAGACTTGTCTTCCATCGTGCTATCAGATTGTACCATAACGATCAATAAAATGTGTTTTCACAGCCTGTCTGGGCTTCATCTGTTCTTGTACTGTCTGTTACAGGAATTTGCAACAAGTCGGTCTTGACAGTGTTTCTTAAATGAAGGCGCCGCTGCTCTGAGAAGTCAATCTGCACTCTCTGGGCCGTCTCATCGGTCCTGCTGCATTCTTACCACAACCATACATCCCCCTAGCAGCAGACGGCTGTACGATTGCCCTGACAACACGCCAAAGAATGGCCATCCGCAGAGAGTTGTTCTTATTAATGTGGGAGGGAGGCTCACATAATGGGCTGCAGCAGTGCTCAGCGTGGTCTTCGCATTACTGACCGGTCCGGCTCAGAGACGCTTCAGGAGGGGACAGGGGACTGACTCTGGGCTCCATTTCTAGGAAGCGTGTTCCAGGAGCTTGAGGGAAAAAAGGACACCTTGCTTCCTTTTTGTTTTTTTGGGGTTTTTTTCCTCCTCCCTTGTATTTGTTTACTCTCTAAAACTGGCTCATGGATCCACAATGAGAACGCAGGTCTGGACACACAGTTCCAAAACCGCATCTGTCAAAAGAGAAGCATAAATCATGCTTTACACTCTGTAGGCAGAATTAAATCACGCTCCTGGCAAAACTGTAAAGAAAATGTTCTTTATCTACACGCTACATCTGCACAAACCTTTTTTTCCAACAACAACAAAAAAAAAAAAAAAAAAAAAGTCCAATAAACCTCTACTGTTCATGCACTGCTCGGGAGAATCTTTTCATTCTGCCTAAGTGAAGCTTTTAGAACGGTTTGGAGGCGAGCGGGGGGAACTCGCAGACGTCCCTTAGGCGCGAATAGCTTCAGATTGTTATTGCAATCGGACGGGATATGTGTGTGCAGGCACGAAACGGCGTTTCAGCTGATGTTTAACTTTGGCCGCACTTGCGAGCAGCCTGCGCACAGCTGTGTGCACTCCACTATTAACATATCTATCTTTCACTGCCACAGCAGGTGTGCAATCATGTGCTGCTATAGATTTAGCCCTGATCCGCTGTGCTTGCTCGCACACAGGCGAAGGAGATGTGGCCTAACATTCCATAGTAACAATTAGCTAGGATTCTGTGACCTCTCTCTCTCCATGGCTGCGGAGGATGGAGGTGTAATCCCATTACTGGAAGAATGCTTCTCGAAGTTCACACCAGGTAACGTTTGTGTTTCAGGTGCCAATCCTGTACCTCTATGTACCTTGCTTTTCTAGCCTGCGGTCTGAGTAGTTTGGAAACGGTCGGTGGGCGTGGCCTGCAGGATTTGGCGATTGAAGATTGATCACTGGGTTATTTTGACAGCAATGTGACACCGCACCACACTCATGTGCACTCAGTAATTTGCTGTCATTGGAATGTCCACATATTTGATGTTGCAACCTGACCAGTCTTTGGGATCTTTACGATCCCTCCCTGTAACTCTAGACGGCTTCTGTAGGAGAGATTCCCAGTTTGTGGAACCCCAGATATTCTTTCATAGGTTCTGTGTTGGGAGTGTTGAAAGGTGGCAACTCCGGTGCTTGCTAAGTGAGGTGTCGAGTTGTTGTGACTCGCTCAGGCCGGTCGAAGGCAAAAGCCAAGGTGCTTTCGTAACTCCAGATAAACCATTTTTGCGTATTTTTACTTTTAGCTTAATATTCTGTGTGCTCAGATACAGAGTTCATTAGTAAAACAAATCAAGA
>JBBIGB010000001.1:21924036-21935129 GCA_037577075.1 Alestopetersius hilgendorfi | reverse complement strand
GTTCTGAGGGTAAACACCGGTTCTAGACTGTTCTACACCGGTTATATTTACTGAATCAGAGTTTACTGATACACTCTAAGGGTTAGTCATACTCTTTAGGGTAGACTTAACCTTGGCTACGAATCATCCAAGGTCTCTTAGGTCTCAACTAGTTTCGGCCATCTCAGAAGCACAAATCCATACGATTACTTATTCATGCAGGACACCGCGCTGCACAGAGTACATCCTATTTAAAGTTCCTAATTACATCAGTTCAGTCAGCTATTGTTCAGGCTTTTCTGCAGGAGTGTAAGGTCAGCCAAAGGTCAGCTCGCCTCTATTCAAAGGAGCCTTACCCATGATCATTTGCATGGCACTGCGTGCCATGTGTTTTTGGCACTAAAGTTTCAACATTCGTGTTTTCCAAGACATGAGCCCTTTAAAATGACATATATATAATTAAAACAATAAGATTAGCTATCTCCCTCCTTCTCTGTCCCTCTCTCTTACTCATTCTCTCCCTCTTTCCTCTCCCTCTTTTGCTCTCTCTCCCTTTCTCTCACTTTTGTTTTTTCTCCCTCTTTCTGCTCCTCGCCCTCTTTTTCTCTCCCTCCCTCTCTGTCTCTCTGTCTCTCTTTCTCTCCCTCTTTTCTCCCTCTTTCTCTTTCCCTCCCTCTCTCTCACTTTTGTTTTTTCTCCCCCTCTCTCGCTGTCTCTCTTGCTGTCCTCTCTCTCTCTCTCTCTCTCTCTGTCTCTCTCTCTGTCTCTCTTTGTCTTGCTTGGATTGGGGTGACCTACGCTGGCCTGTCCACTGAATGCCTTTTGACAGGTGGTTGTTTGTGAACCCCGCTGCCATGTTTGTTCGTCTCTCGATGCCTGTCTGCTGCTTCCTCCCCGGCTCCGTCGCGGGCTGCCAGCAGGGCTTTGCTTTGCATGCTTCACTGGGGACATTGTCAGGCTAAAGTGTGCTCTCACCTTTGCACTGTGTGTGTGTGGATTTGCAGGCTTACCTATCCATTATTCCTGCGCTCTTATTCTCACTTCCTCCACTCCTCTCTCAGAGCTCACGCTGGGGTCAGGGACAGCCCTGGGTTTTTGTCCAAATGACACTTATGATGTAAAAAGCCATTTCTGCACCCTTCATAACAGATCAGCAAAAAAATATCCTGAATATACTGCAGGTGTGACAGTTTTAACAGTTTTTTCCAGGTCCAAGGACATGTTAGTTTGGTTGATTTTAATAGAAAATAAATACATATCAACACACTTTTGCACATTTGACTGTTTATTTGCTGTATTTGATATGGTGGGGAAATATAAAACACAAAATGTGACACATTTTACATTAAGACAGATTTTATATTTAAATTGATTTTTTTTAAATGTATTTTTCAAATTAGATTGCAGGAAAATGTTTGTGTGTACTGACTTTTGCCCAAAGCTGTATCAGTGTAATTTTATTGTAATTTTTGTACTATTAATTACAGATATACTTATAATTACTGTAATGATTACTAACTATAATGTTCACATTATTATGATATTATTATTAAGTTAATATTATTGGTAGAAGTGGCAAAAAAAGAAAACACAGTCTGTGCTTAATCTGATCTCTGCAGGAGCTTGGACTGACAGTACTAATCACTCATTAGGTCCAAAAACACACTAATGACCTGAAGCATGAACTAAAAGCAGCTGCCTGCGAGGGTCTCACACATCAGGCTATGGCTTCTGTGTGCTTGCCGGGCTGTTCGGCGTGTGATTTTGTGGGAAATTATTAAAAAAAAAAGACATCAGAGGGTCCGCCCATGCTTCGTGTCCACCCCACAGCCCCCCTTTTACCCCCACCTCCTCTCTCAATCCCACCCCGTTCCAAGCAGTGGGAGTGCATGGCTAATTTACGAGTGCGGGTGATGCCAACTTGCTCTCTGAGGAGGGCAGATTTTAACACCTCCAAATGCTTTAATGCATCCCAGCTGACCTTAATTATAAAAGCATGCCGCCCGCGAACCCCAGCGCCCCTCGAGAGGAGACGGGGTGTGAGCCTGGCTACCTGCCGCGAGCTCCTCTGGAACACGGCTCAATGTTAATAGTTGCATCCTGAGAAGAAATCAATAAACCTATAAAAGGTGATATCACAGTGTCTAGAAGCCCTCCACCCCTCCCCCCACTCTCCTCTCCTCTCTCCCCGGAGGAAGGTATTCCATAAAAGATAGTCTCTGTATTTTGTTACTAAGGGAGCTTATGTTGTTCAGAGGCTCTGTTTGATAGCGGCGCCTGCTGTGGCCTCTGATTCTATAGAGCAAGCAATCAAAACTCAAGCCTTTTGCTCAAGGTGCTCAGCTCATCAAACGCAAGCGAGAGAATGAAAGAGCGGACGATAAGGGAGCCTGGCCAGGATGTGCAGAACACTCCACTGGCCTGAGAATGCCTGAAAACCGACATGGCTGCCCCAGTTGCAAATTGACCCATAACATTGAATTATGAGCGAGCGCGAGGCCCATGCATGGCGAAGAACGTGGAGACATCGTTGTGCTGATAAACTGCCAAGACAATAGATAACTTTTTATGTACCTCCTCATGCAGAGCACAAATATTATGACTTCTAGTACATGAATTAACTCTCTAGCCTGGGGGGTCTCCCTCTCAGCTGAGGTTAAGAGCTTCTTTAATTAAAGATCAATACTGTTTTGCCGTATATTTCACGAGTGCTGAAGGAGACTGAGGTGCTCGTCTCCACAGGCACAGAGGCAGGACTGCCCACTGCTGTATAGTGCACAGTTTTAATTTTGTACCGCCAGATTTTCTGTTGTTTATTCAATAGTTTATGCTGCTTTTACTGTCTTTTTTTGTACTGTCCAATTTGCTGTAGTGACAAAGCACATTTCCAACCTGTGGGTGTCATGGTCATGGTGTCTTAGGGTAAAGGTCTTTTTAGGCAACCCATGACTTCAGTACACATTGTCTTACAGGACGTGCCTATTTAAAGACATACCGTATTCCCTGTTTAGCATATCCACAGTCATAGCATGTGCTACATATGATGTGTGTGACTACAAAATCTGCCAAATGGCCAGCTGGTGGCCTGGTATTTAGGAAGTTGCCCCTACAATCGGAAGGTTGTGGGTTTGAATCCCTGGCCCCACTGAGATACCCTTGAGCAAGGTACCCACACACTCCTCCCCTGGTGGCATTGTCGGCAGCCCACTGCTGCGATTTGGGTTAAATGCAGAGGACTCAAGTGATTTAGTATGTAAATTAAATAACAAAAAAAAATTTTATTATCTTATTTGATCTATTCCTGGCTAGAAAGGGTCAGTTTGAAGACTCAAGATCTTGAACAGTTCCTTGATGCAGCCTGTAGTGAAAGCTGGAAGAAAGAAGCTGAACAAGGTTTCTGCAAAGATGCTGTACTGCATGCAGAAAAGTGTGACTTCAGTTGCTTGGCCTGGCGTTATTTTTCCAGAACAGCAACATCTGGGTGAGCGCAATCTTTTGGGCAGTTGCTGATGTCAGCTGCTCTGAAGCCCCCTTGCCTCCTGGCATCTCCAGACTTCCTGCACAGCCAGTACCTGGGGGGCACCTGTGCAGCATCCAGGGAGCGCCGGGTGGAGCAGCAGGGCTTGATCAAAGGCGCGGCCACTCTCCAGAAGCGCACACCTTGGGCCCTTGTTTGTAGTGCAGGAGATAGTGGGGCTCAAAACACACCTTCAGACTCCAGGCTGCTAAATTCCCCTCAGATCTCCCTAATCCGCTCAGATTGTGTTTGACAGGACAGGGATCCTCCTGCTGTTTCTGAAGCCCCACTCATTCCGGAGCGCGGCTAACAAAGGGTGCCTATCCCGCCTCCTCGGCGCTAAGCAGCTTTCCGACACGAACGTCTCGTTTGGTTCATCACCCCTTAGCCTGGCTAATGAAGTCTGTTAATTGTCTCTGCTGAAGTCCCACCACCCAGTCTGCTGTTGTGAAACTCCCATGTCATGTGGTTAAGAATCACCTCAGTAACAAAAAAAAAACTGGTATTGCTGACATTGAGTATGACGTGTTGTCGTTTGAGTAACAATTTACAATTAGGTGACCCTTCTTAAGGGTTTATAAATTATTTGTATTACTTATGTATAAACAGGTATTGCTGTTTATACATGTTGTGGTTTTAGGATATGAAAAAGTAACCATTTACAATAAGTGTATGTATGGTTTATAAATGATTTGCAAACAGATTGTTAATTAGGTCATAGAGCATTTATAAATCATTAATAAGCAGCTATAAACAGGTATTACATACATATAAACAGTTATTAATAGCTATTACTGACATTCAGAGTATGAAGTGTCGTAGTATAAAAAACGCTTTGCTATAGTACTATCCTTATAATCCTTATAAAGGCAAATGGTGAATTTATAATAAGGTTGTTAAACTTTTTATGAATCTTTAATAACAAGTTATAACAAGTTTTATACACGGATGTAGGCTCACTGTTTGGCAAGAGCTCAGTTATTGCGGGTTGGTGAGCTTCTCTAGTCTCTTTCTCAGAGACATTACATTGCATAACATTACATTCAGTTTATCCAAAGTGACCTAGAATCTGAGGAAACACTTTCAGGACAGTGTGAGAACCAGGGGATTGTTCGAAGTGCTAAAATCTTTATTGAGGGAGCAGCGCAAGGCGATAGATCAGGAGACGAGATGTCCTCTGAACAGAGGAGTCTTCACGAGGTTTTTGAAGACGTTAAACTTCATCAGGTCTTTGTTAACATGCTACCAGATCTCGGAAAATAGTGAGTCTGCATCAGTGTACCACAACTGCTATAACTTGTTTATAACTGCCTATTAATGATTTATAAACTGTCTACAACCTAATAAACAATCTGATTTTAAATCATTTATAAACCCCTAATAAGGGTCATCCTATTGTAAATCGTTACTTGTTGTTATGCTAAAACATTTACATTTACGCCATTTAATGGACTCTCTTATCCAGAGCGATGTACAACAGTGCCTTACCATGCTCTGAATGTAAGTAATAGTTAATACCTGTTTATAGCTGCTTATTAATGATTTCTACACTGCCTGATTATAAATCATTTCGAAACCCTTTACACACACATGTAATTTGATGTGCTTTACAGGAATAGAATAAAACAATAAAACAGAATACAATAACAGAGCACTGCTTCCGGAGCCGTGACTTCATCATGCGGGGTCCCGAGGGAGAGGCCGTGTTTGTAGATACACACAAACTCTAAACACACACAGCCAAGAGTGTGAGGTGCGAATGATGGCTCGGGCGGTGGGCTCTTATCGACGCCGGGCCTGCTCTGACTTAGCCTGGCCGGGTCTCCGAGGGCCCGTTGACCAGCCTCTTCTTGCCCCCCCCAACCCTCCAGCCCGACACACAAGAGTAAGCCAGGTTAAACAGTTAAACGCCAGCAAATCCTGCACTGCCCTGTGGGAAATTTGCCTCTAATCCCAAACTTATAGGCACACAATCAAAGCCAAAAAGCCCGAGCAACAAATCTGATCCTCCCCCTCCCGCACAATCTGCGGCCTCCTGGGAGAGCCGGGGAGAGCGGGGCGAGCACGGAGGACAAGGCTGAGATGGATAAATACCTAAATGATGAGACAGTCTGGGGACGTGGGAGCAGTGTCTGGCTATGGCCGTTCACCTCCAATTTGGCAGCCGCGCGAAGAAAGGCAATTGGGCGGCAGCCCCCACACAGCAGCCAGTCCTTATTATTATAAGTTGAAGTGCAGCTTCAGGAATGATTAATGACAGTGTCAGGGTGAAAACAAAGCGTGGCGCAAGTTATCTCTCATCCACCTGCTCCAGCAGGCCGATTGGACAGGAATGGAAAAGGGCTCGGGCTCCGACTCGGGCTCCAGCTCCGGCTCCGGCTCCGGCGCGGGGCCTTGATAATGGGGGGAGGAAGAAAGAATAGGAAAGGGAAGAAAGCCTAGGAAAGATAGGACAGCAAGGAGAAGAGAAATGCTAATGCCACGTCTAGAAATGGAGGACTTGCTTTTTAATGGCCATCCCACCATATTAGACACAACGTATGCAGTAGAGTTCTTGAATAAATCTATAAGCTTACTATAGGAGTGTTAGTCCAAAGCATTTGTGTTGTTGTTGTTGTTGTTGTTGTTGTTGTTGTTGTTTTTTGTTGTTGTGCTGCAGAGGAGTGGACATAATTCCAAGGTGTGAAACTCAGCGAAGTCTGGTGTGTGATTGATTTGACACGCGGAGTGGACTTTCATGGCGTCTGTGTTTGTTACATACAGGCCGACTGTCCCCTGCTGTATTGGTGTTGACATTTATAGGATGGTGTTGGAGGGAGCCCTGAACAAGGCTCTAATTAGATGGCCGAGCATGGAGGAGAAGAGCAGCCAGACAGTGCCATCCAGTGGCTCGTTCAGGAACTGCAGGATTCAGGATAATACAAGCCAAAAGGGAAAAAGACATGCTTTTCAAATAAACAGGCTTATACGGCAAAACACATGCTTTTCCTTCCGATTGTGTGTTTTTTCATCAAGGAATGTTTGTGACTTTTCTTAAGATTTTGTAAGAAAATTTGAGGATTTATTTTCGTTTTTTTTTTTAATTATTGTTCACAGTAGGCCACATAAAGTAGCAGAACAAAATAGAAATCCGAATTTCTCAGAAGGGCAAATTGGCTGAAAGGAAAATGTTACTTTGAATTTATATTTATATGATGATTTAGATGTTCGTTAATTAAACAAACAGCTTTAAACATGGATAAAATTAAGATATTTAAAAATAAGGAGATTCGGAAAAAAATATAGATGTAAACACATATATGTTGTACATTCGTTTATGTTTATGGCATTTAGCGGACACTCTTATCCAGAGTGACATAATCAGTGCTGAAGTACGTCCGTTCTTCATACCCGTAAAGCTACACTAAAACCAAGTTACTGCCAGATGCATTACACACTTTAACAAACCCATCAAAAGAAAAAATATATATACTTATAATCCACATCATACAATATGTTATATACATATATAATATATATATATATATATATATATATAAAATATACATATCAAATGTGATATATCTATACATATATATATATATACATGTGTGCATGTGTTTATATTTATATATATATATATATATTACATATGATGTATCATCTACTTCTTTTATATGTGTGTGTGTTACTTTTATACATTGCATATCATATATGTGACGTATCGAGATATACATACAAGAAACATCAGTGCTATTTTATTCTTTATCAGAGAAATATGAATGTGTTTTGCATTAAACATCAAAATTCTTGCAAATGAAGATCATATTAATGTCATTACTGATATTTTCTCTTTGACTGATTTGTTTTGCACCAGTGATTTTCTTTCACTTTGTGATTTTCTTCTGTTAAATGAAGAAGAAAAATCTGCCCAGTAATCTGAGGGAGTAGTTCATTCAGTAATATGGAATAAAAATTACTTTCGTGGTCGGCATGCGTTATCAGGCAAGAGTGCCAGGGTCTGGTCAGTGTGTGTGTGTGTGTGTGTGTGTGTGTGTGTGTCTGTTTGTCTGGACAGCGCCTGTCACACAAGACTCCCCAAATGAGGTCAACTGGTGACAGAGAGTCGCAGCAGTAGTGTGAGCAGGGAGAGAGCGGCTGACCTAGATAATGACATGTAGAGTGTTTTATTTATGCACACACCACACAGCCTCGCAGGGTTACGTGCACACGGGTGTTCAGCTCCGAGTGTGTGTTGCAGCATCAGCAGTAATACAGCTTTGGCCCCTAGTCTTTTTTCCCTATTGTAAATAGAATATATTCACTGTACGCGTTCCAGGCGCTGTTTTTGGTGCCAATTTGGTCTATATGTGTGTGTGTGTGTGTGTGTGTGTGTGTGAGTGTGTGTGTATCCGGTTTCTGACTCTGTTAGTTTGTCTCCATTACGTAACACACTGCAAATTGCCTCATCTCCCAACAAAGGCCGTCCAGTGAGGAGGACAGATTGAGCCTGTGTTCTGCCCAGATGTGAGGCTCGGTTTAAAGGAACAGTTCAGCGAAGAATCAGATTTGCTCAGTGTTCCGCAGACCCCAGATGTTGTTCTTTTAGTCTAAGTGTCGACCAGAGGACTTTTCTCTCTGCGGCTTTAGGGAGTTTTCCTCACTCTTGACTTGTCCACAAAGGGGCTTGGAATCTGATTCTTTGCGACAAAATCTGTAAATAAGATTAAATTTAAAAAGATTTGAGGACTTGATCACGATATGTCAAGATATGTTTTGGAGCCTAAGTTATGCTTCTTAGAACCTGAGCCACAAGACAAACAACAACAAACACTGTGTCATATATGTATACACACACACACACACACACACACACACACACACACACACACACGGCCCTAAGACGTGTGCATACATATATATATACATACATATATACACATTTGTGTATATTTGTTTATATATATATATATATATACACATGTGCATGTTTGTGTTTGAGGAAAAATCAAATGCAAGCAATTTATCATTGATCCCAGCTCTAATATATCAGCCAAGACAAGACATTTGGAGTCCAGGAGTCCATTTTACTTAATTAATTTAAAACTGGACCTATGAGGCTAACACGGCTAACCCCTGGAGTCAATCGTCACCCAAACTGTTTGCATGAATACACCCTGAAACCTCATCTCAGCCTGCTCCGTCCTCATCCAGCTCTTCCTTAAGGCGGTTCAAATGTGTTCATAGCATTAATATGAAGGCATCCAACAATCATTTCTCAAAACTACTTTGTGTTCCAGTCCTGATGTGTCTGTAGTGGTTGTGTTATGACTGTGGATCCATGTGTATCTGGTCCTAAATGAAAGAAGTACCCAAACATGTCTTCAACACTTGACGAAAGCAGTGTGCAAAAGTTTTAGCACCTATGCAAACTGCTTCAAGCCATTTTTCTCAGTGTGTGATATTTAATGTGTCTTTCTGCTGACAAAGTTAACATTAGAATAAATACAAACAATCAAGAAAGCAGTAAAAAGTATCAGGATTTGTTTTGCTTGTAACAGTAGTTGATACTGTGTGAGCTGGTGAGGAGAACACAGGTTCGGTTCCAGGTTCCTCCTCGGTTCCTCCAGCCGTTGTTTGGATGGTGAAACTCAGCTCCTGATTTAATTTAATGAAGGACTGATCGAGTCGAACCAGGTTTCTGATGAAACTACAGTAAAACTGAACTAACACTAGAACTCACCGATATACTGAACACAACATCACTGTTTACTGTTTAATATTGTTTGTTTTCATTTTTTTTTTTTTGTTTAATTTAGTATTTTTAGTAATATTATTGGGGGGGAAATGGTAAATATTAAACAGTTAAATATTATTTTCACAGATTTTACACAGTACTTAAATCGGGGGTAATTGTAAAATTGTGTAAATTACATTTTTAGCATTTCTTGACCATACACAGCCACCACCACCAAGTCAACCCCCCCACCACACACACACACACACTCAAAACACCAGGAAATGAAAGTCCGCTACCCCTGGCTCTGCTGGTAATGACTCCCAGCTCCCAGAAAACGTCTCAAGTTGCTGGAAAGACGTCAGTCAGAGGGGCACGGACTTTCTGTTTTAAAAGTTATATTTGTTGGTAATAAATAAAACAGGCCTGTCCGGAATCTTAGCAGCCTGAGAGAGGCAGGGGGGCCAGCATGGGGCCACCGCGCCTCCCTGCGACGGCCCGTGGCGGCATAGGGGCACTGATAGAAAGGTCAGAGGTCAGCTATACCGTGGCCGTAGCCCTCAGCAATGCGTCCCACCGCGACAGGCTCAAGTGTGACCAAGTAGATACACTCGTGTCGGAATCTGTCTGCGTGCCATTTCAGCGCCGCTCGCCAGACAGTCAGGAGAGGCGCTCAGAAACAGCACGGCTTCATTCTGGCACTTCCTAAAGAGGCCGCCCTTCAGATCGTCACCAACAGTTCACACTGCAGAACGTCAGAATGATGCATGATGTGATCCTGCTATGTGGTGCCAGTGCGTGTGTGTGTGTGTGTGTGTGTGTGTTGCATGCCTGTCCAGTTTGAATTCCATTACATAACACATTATAAACTGCCTGCATAAACCTACAGCAGGATTAAACACAGGACACTAATGAAATGACACCCAATCAGCTGCTTGTTACTATGCGGTAACTCCGTTGTCTACAGACTCTCTATAATTGGTCTTGTTTATGACACATACCGTGTCCTAAACACCAATAATGTACTCAAAAAAGTGCCCTGTGGGGTGTCTGTCATGATTAAGACAATATACATTCATACTGACCTATCATACATGTTATCAAATTTATTAAATCGAGTATATTTTAAGATTAATCAGGATAATTGTAACCACAGCTGACTGAGAATGAGTTTTCTAGCTGACTGCTTCCTCACAAATAAGGCTAATAACTGTTCATTTAAAGGGAAGTTTTCACATTGAGCCATTATGGTATTAATATGATTACAGTACAAATAACAATATCTGTTCTGACATCTGATAAGAGCAGTGGCATAATTTTAAAAGTACAATAAAAAAAAACTGTGTGTATAAATTCTTTTTCACACTCTGCGCTTCACCTAAACAGTATTCCGCTGATACTATCCCCATCTGATAAGAAAACAGAGCATTTTGGGAAGTAATTCTTCTCAAAAATATTGTCATATTGGCCTAATATACACTACTGTAATCCATTAATGGTGGAGGGATACACACAGGGTGTTGTGAGGCAAAATAGTTCCCAAAGAAAAACTGTTTGCCACTATTTTATCATGATCCGTTTTTCATATAAACGCTTAGAAGACACTTGTAGGTGGGTTTGAATGGTAAATAAAATGGTTGACATCTCAGTCACTACATTATAGGAGATTATATACATTATATTTTGAAAACACAGTTTCAATCAAAGTCCTCATGTTGTCCGTTGTCTCTAGATCATTCTAAAGATAGGTTTAGGTCTGAAGTTTAATTCAGGATGAATAAAGCTGAATGAGAAAGAGAGGGGTTTTTTTGGTGTGTGTGTGTGTGTGTGTGTGTGTGTGTGTGTGTGTGTGTGTGTGTGTGTGTGTGTGTGTGTGTGTGT
>JBBIGB010000001.1:21844344-21857709 GCA_037577075.1 Alestopetersius hilgendorfi | reverse complement strand
CACACACACACACACACACACACACACACACACACACACACACACACACACACACACACACACACACACACAAACTCCACACTTGCCTGTATTTAAACCAGAGAGCTGGTTTAAACACCAGGTTTCACCACTGGTAACTTCACGTGTGACAGAGAGAAAATGTTTCTGCCCTAAACACTGCTGGGTAATCACATGCTTGGCTGGAGCCTGTTCGTGGTTTTGTGACTGTATCCCATTGTTAAAGGAGAAACACGCTTAAAAAGTTGCCCCAGTATATACTTATACACCTTAGATATATGGCTATGTATAAAACTGCATGCTCTTCTCAGAGATTGGGAAAAGCTCAGGGGCAGCTGGTGGCCTGGTGGTTAGGGAGTTTCCCCTGTGGTCAATCCTAGGACTGCCAGTGACACCACTGAGGTTCCCTTGAGCAAGATACCATTCCCCCACGCTACTCCCCGGCGCCCCTCGTTGGTGGCAGCCCCCTGCTTCACTTGCTGAATGGGTTAAATACAGAGAAAGAATTTCACACTGTTCTCACTGTGTGCTGTGGTGTGTTCACCTGTGACTATAAAGGGCCACTTTACTTTATTCTGGTGACTATTGACTTTTCTAGTGCTTGTTAGCCTCCAGCTCTAAACTAAATTCTGGACACCAGAAGAGCCTTTGCTGATTACTTCTGGGATCCCTGTTTCTTTAGTGTCAATTGTTTTTATTTATTATGTTTAGAGCTACCTTTCATACAAACCTGTAAAGAAAAGCTACACACACACACACACACACACACACACACACTCACACACGTATAGATATGGAGAATTCAAGATATTTCTCAAGTGCACAAAGATTTATCTCATGGCACAAACTCAGATCTTGACTTGGTTATCTTTCCTTTACCAGGATTGTCTCCTTGTTGCTGCCTGTCACCAGCCGAGTCAAGATCCGGCAAAGTGGGATCACACCTCTGCATCTGGCAGTCGAGTTCAACCATGAAGATGTTGTGTCTTTCTTGATCAGCTCCGGTTCCGATGTAAACGCCAGACTGTCTGACAAACGCTCCTCCATGTTCCATGACCACCGGACCACGGCTCTGTACGCCGCAGTGGCGGTCGGCAATGCAGAGGTGGTGGAAACGTTGCTGAAGGCGGGTGCAGACCCTAACCTGGACCCCCTCAGCCCACTGATGGTCGCGGTACGTCACGGCTGTTCCAGGACTATATCCTCCCTGGTGGAACACGGGGCAGACGTTAATGCTCGTGTTCCAGCCCACCCCTCGGATTTCCCCGGAGTCCTGCTGTGTACGCATCACTTGGGAGTTTTGCAGTACCTGCTGGACCACGGCTGTAAGGCACAGGACTGTTTCAGGTGCTCTCACAGAGACACCAGGGAACCTTCTTCCATTAATCAAACCAGAAGGGAAGGCACTGGCCAGAGGACACAGCCAGTCACAGCAAATACAGCTCCCTCACAAACAACCTGCACAGAACCAGCCACCAGAAATGTACAGGTATGGATTTAAAACTATCGCACAAAACAGCTATTCACTTGAGCTGTTAAGACTGTAGTTTTATTAATACCTGTAGTTCAGGCGATTAAATCCATCTAAAAAGGATGTGAACTCATACAAGTAAAATCAAATACTTTAATTTAATGTGAAGACATTTTAAGGAATAATTCAACAACTAAGAACATTAAAATGAAAGATTTATCGCACATTTCTGTGTAATGGAACTGCATAAACATCTACACACATTACACATTAGATTGATGGTAAGCTGTATGATTCATAAACTGACAATTTTAGTTCCTAAGTGGTACAAACAGTATAAAATGTGTACAGTTATAGATACAACATGGTCCTATGGTCCAGTGGTGCTCCTTAAATCGGTTTATTATGGTTCACCACATTCATTTTCCCAGGGGCAGTTTGTACCTTTTCATAATTGAACGTTAATAAACAGAAAAATAAAATTGAATTAACATATAACTGCAAAATTAGAACTGCAATGCAGTATGGTACGATTATATTCTCATGCTAAAGGCAGGGAAGACGTGTCCTGAGGGAATCACCCCAATGACAGAGTTTGTACCCTGAAAACTACAGAACAGTAAGGCTTCAGATTATAAATGAATAATAACCCTGCAGTTTATAGGGTTATACAGTGTTCTACACTTCAGAGGAACAATAAACACAATTACCTTTATACAAAAATAACCAAGACTGGATGGAAACAATCATGCCTTACCAGAGTCAGACACATTTTATTTAGCATTTTATTTAACTATATTTGTTATTAGTTTAGGTAATATATCAGTGGGTAGCAGTGTTGTTACCTCACACCTCCATGGTTGGGGGTCCTGGTCTTGTGTGTGTGTGGAGTTTGCATGTTCTCCTCGTAGTGGTGGTGGTTTCCTCCGGGGTCTCCGGGTTCCTCCCACAGGCCAAAGACATGCTGTCAGGTGAACTGGGGATTCTAAATTGGCCGTAGGTGTGAGTGTGAATGGATTGTGTGTGAGTGAATGGTGTGTGTGTGTGTGTGTGTGTGTGTGTGTGTGTGTGTGTGTGTGTGTGTGTTTGTGTGTGGCCTGTGGTGGGATAGTGTCCCGCCCCGGATGAGTCCGTACCTCACACCCATAGACCCCTTGTTAGCCTCCAGGTACCCGCGACCCCAGTAAAGATTAAGCGGTTACTGAAAATGAATGAAAAAAAAAGAATTGAAATGTCATTTTAATGCTCTAAATACTCGTCTGCCCTCTCGTCCCCAATCCCAATCTGCAGTTTTGTGAATGGGTCGCCTCTGCCTCTGTGTGTCGTATCGCCGCTCCTCTGGTCAGCCTGCTTCTGGACTACGCAGGGAACGTCCGGTTGTGTTCTAGAGTGTCTGAGCAGTTAAGCAGCACAGAAGAATGGAGTGAAATAAAGGAGAAAGCATGTGAGTAAACTGTAATACGCATTTAAAACACACATAATGGTGGTTTGGCGATATATTGTTTGTTTTGTCTAAGCCTGAAAGCACCCTTTTCAGCATGCGTTCAGATTCAAGTGCAATTTTTAGTACCATATCTTCAGCAGTTAGGAGCTGTGTGCTCATCAGACACACAACTGATACAAAACCCTCCACAAAATTCATTAGGAAGCCTTATAACCACAATAGAAAAGCGAATGCAACCATGAAATTGCACAGTTTTAAAGTTGCTGCTATAAGAGTGAAGAACTGTGACCAATCAGAGCTGGACGTGACTGGCTTAAAAATAATGAGGACAAATCCAGGGGGAGTTTCACTACCTGTAATACATCACAGGGCACTTGAGGCCGAATCACAGACACGCTTAATGAATCTACAGCTTAGGCTGGACATAAATTACCCTCTTAAGGCATGAATTATGGCTTAGTTCTGAAAAATCAGTCATTTGCTATTTTAAGGCCTCTTTTCTTTGAGAGGGAGGATTAGCCCAACTATACCAGACACCCTATTAAAAGGTGTCTGAAATAGTAGGGCTAGAAGAAAGAGCATGAAATGATGAATACGAGATCTTTGCTGAAGAAAGAGCGCGACCCTAATGAAGCCCTTTTCTTATAATAAAGTGTTAATGGTCTACTGTGTTCTAATTTGCGTGTGCTTCTGTTCCGTTCTCTCCCAGCCCTACTTTTTCACTTTTTCCTTACCTCTGTATGAGATTTGTCTAAGAATAATCCACCATGGATTCGCAGCCATTGTGTTTTGAGCCTTTCTGACACGTTTGTGTCTCCACAGTGTCTCCTCGCCCACTCATGCACCTTTGTAGGCTGAAGATTCGGGAGCAGGTCGGTGCCCAGAGACTGACGTCCCTAAACACTCTCCCACTACCAGGCAGACTTCTCCACTATCTCCGCTGTTCACAGACCTGCACTAGAGAACACCCAGACCTGAGTTCAGGACCACAGAGATACTTGTGACGCTTCTCCCCTCAGTATCAGTATCAGTCGAGCTTAAAATGATGCAACGAAACTGCTATCAGACACTTGCATCATGGAATGTCTTCAAATGCTGCTCGTATTGCAGGTTGGATTCCCAGCTTTTTGATGGTTTTACACAGTTGCGTCACTATTTGACGGTGAGAGTTACTGTTGTTCCCTTTGAAGGTAGGAAAGGACTTCAGTCATTTAGTGCGTCCACACAACTAAGAGAAAAAGTTGCAGCTACCTGTTGTCCATAGTGGAAATTTGTACACAAAAATACAAAACTGTCTACAAGAAATGTACTAATGACACTGTAGAACATATAGTGGTGTGCAAAAGTTTAAGAACCCCTACTCAAATGATGATTTTAAAGGTTAACACATAATCATTAGGTAGAAAAAATATATATAATTGAATGTTTAATACACTGGAAAACATGGAGGTGGCTCAGTGGGTAGGATACTTGCCTCCAGACCATGAGGTCATGGGTTCGAATCCTACCTTAACCGAGCAAGATCCTTAACCCTAAGTTGCTCCAGGGAGAGACTGCCCCCTGTAGGTAGGGAATGGAAGTCGCTTTGGATAAAAGCGTCTGATAAATGCCGTAAATGTAAATGTCAGTCTCAGAACAAAACGTCATGTCTCTCAATAAGCAGTTTTCAGAAGGACGCATCGTTGATCATTCGCTTATCGTTGATCATTCTGGGCCTCGTCCATCTGTCATGAAGTTTTGACACCATGTTAAGTGAGATCGGTGACTGTCATATGCTGCAACTTCTGCACAGATCACATTTTATGTATTGAACAGGTTAAATTCAGCACAAACAGTCAGTGTGCGTTAAAATGTGCATTAAATTCTTAATTATGACGGAACGTGATTTGACCAGGGGTGCCTAAACTTTTGCATGCGACCGTAGCTGCGGGGTGAACTTCAGAAAAGTGACGTTTGTTGATGAAGATTTATGACTTGAAGCTCTCTTCACTGTAAATCATATGGTATGATTTTATTTACGTATTTATCGGTTTTACGAGACCGCGAGCGGGAAAAGGGTCTGTTCCCTTTCATCTCTTGACCTTGTTTACAGAAAGGAAGTGTGTTGCATTTATTAGATGTGGCCTTCAAATTGAACAGTGATGAACCTGAAGGCGGTGTGTGAAATGTGCACAGTGTGTATCGGTGTAATGGACTTGCCACAGAGAACAAGAGTGTGACATTAAAGTGAGATTCCTTTTACTGGTTTTCCGACTCTAAATCATTTGAGGTAGCACATTCTCATCACCGTGAACAGATCCACACTTCCACATATGCTCAGACATCATAAACAGGTGTCTTAGCTTCAAAACCTGACCAAGACCTGTCCTGTATTAGGAAATATAACACATCCATTCCCTGAAAATGAAACGAAATCTGTAGAACTACAACTACAGCATGATGTGTTAGTTAAAAAAACAACAGCGCTATCATCAACGAGGTTAATATTAGACATTAATTACAGCTTTTAAAACAGTCTCAGGGCAAAGCAGTGGCCCGACAGCCCTGGCCTCGGTGACCCGAGTCTGCTACGTGTGTTTATTCGTCCTTTAAGTGCTTAATCAGAACTCGGTAAGCCTAAGGCCCATTTGTGAGCGAATGCAAATCCAACACAATGCCAGAATACAAACTTAAAGGGAGGTTCCACGGATTATTAATCCACAATTCAGTCATTAAGGTCACTCAGAGCAGCATGATATTAAACGGGTGATTCTGGAGTCTGAATTGGTCTCAATGGCGGTGAATGGATCCGGATGTCCCAAGCGTTTAATGCCTCTAAAAGTTCCCTCACAGAAAGCTATATTGTAGAGTTACACAGCCTGAGGCCTGAGACATGGTTTGATGATATAAATACATGATATAGTTGATATGTTTAATGATATATTTGAACATTTATGCCCCAAATAAAAGCGATTTAAGATCAGGAGGTACATGTAGAACATTAAACAGGTCTTTTTTCTGGGGGCTATAACACTATTTTTAAATAAAATGCCATATTTGTCACATTCCAACCAGAGTGTGAATTGGCCCACCATATTTGGGGGATACTGCCTTTTTAACAATAAAAAAAAAGTTAAAAACACCCCCCCCACCTGCATTTTTTGTGCCTTTGGTGGTGAATTGAACCATGATCCCAACCCCCTGGTTCAATTCACCACTCACACTGCTTTGAGCAACTTTGATACAAGCATATCAAATTCCAATATTCTCCTCATCAGCTAAGTTTAATGGTGTATTTAATGATAAATGTCAGGTTTTAGACTCAAAATAAAAGCCATTTAGGGTAGGAATTTGCATGCAGAGCACAAAACAGTTGCCCAGTACTTTCTCTGGGGGGTGTAACGCTATTTTTCATGCTCATTTTGGATAGTTAATCAAAAAACTATATTTGTAACATCACAAACCCTGGATCTATTCACCACCACAAACCAAGTTATGCTTCTGTCTAATGCAGTTTTACATCAAAAACAGTAGGCCAGGTCATTTCTGGGGGGGTGTAACACTATTTTACCATCGATACTACATATAAAACCTCTGGTCAGTTTGGATCGTAAGTAAAAATGCTATATCTGTCACGCCACGACCCCCTGGATCCATCCACCGCCACTGCAAATCAGTCCAAGTGTTGCTTCACGCTGCTCTGAATGATTATGAAGGTTTACAAACATGTGAAATCCCATAATAACTGAGGAGTCCCCGGTCTAGATGAATCCGAACACGCTGAAGATGGATGTGGAGACTGGTTTGGTGGGGATGGGCTTGACCACCACGTGCGCAGTGCTGTGTTTAATCCCGTCCGGCACTTTTTGCATGTCCAGGTGGGTGAGCGCGGCGTGGGGCAGCAGCAGGTGTGCGTGGAGGGCGTGGCCCGCGCGGTACTGGAAGGGGCTGCAGCCGCAGGTGAGCGCCACCCTGAGGGGCTCCAGGCGCTCCTCGTGGTTCCTGGCGTTCTTCTCGCTCCTCTCGCTTTTCCTCCACGCGTGATGGAAACACGGGTGCGCGCCGTGGGAGGAGGAGGAGCGCGGCTCCTCCCAGAAGGAGGCAGGGAGCTGCCTTTTACGCATGGGCACCTGGTCGGCCCGCTGAGGGTCCTCCTCGGGGTCCGGGTCCGGGTCAGGGTCCGGGTCCGGGTCCAGGCGCTCCGCTCGCGCCTCTCGCTTCTCTCCCGCGTGGGACAGGGACAGGGACATGGACATGGACGTGGAGCTCTCGTGCATACGCGTGCCAGGCTTGTCCTCACCCGTCCTGGGCGCCGAGTCCGTGGCCCTGTGCGCCTGGCAGCGTGGCATCCTGGAGCACCTCTGGGAGAAGCGCTTCAGCTGCTTCTGCAGGTACTTCCTGTGGTCCACGGAGCGCCTGCACGGGGCAGACTTATCCAGAGCCGCCTTGATGTCACTGGAGGCCAAGTTCACGAAGTTCAGCAGCGTCTTCACCTCACTGTCCGAGCTCGCCATTGTTTATTTATTCATGTATTTCAACAGATGGATGACTTAATCCATTCCAAGAATGCTTCAACAAAATACTCTGTAAGAGAAAAAGAAAAATCCATCATTTTCATTTTGTAGAGAAAGTAAAAAAAAAATTAAACAAACTGATAAAAAGAAGACATTTGGTACTGTCCAGGGCCTTTTACCATACAGAGAAAACTTTTACTGACTGTGCAAGAAAAATATTTAAATTTAGCAGAAAAGATAAATGGATATTTATCTACATTTTTTCTCATTTATTTTAAAATTCATGACTGAATCCATTCTGCAAGAAAAAACATGATTTTAATTTAGCAGAAACGGTAAAAAAATGGATTTGGTACTGACCAGGGCCTCTAAAAAAATTATTTTTAAACAAATTGATGACAATCCATTCCAGGAATGCTTCGACAAACTTTACTGTGCAGAAATTATTTATATATTTACAGAGGAAATGTTAAACTGGCAGTTGCTAACAGCATTTGACATTTGCTAATAATGATAGCAATAATAATAATAATAATAATAATAATAATAATAATAATAATAATAATAATAATAATAATAATAATAAGCAGAAGAAGAAGAAGAAGAAGAAGAAGAAGAAGAGGTAGAATGGTACAGGCCACATTATAAGCAGTGTAAATTAATCTCTTGACAGTATTACTCTCCTGAGATTACACAGTAATATTGTAAAATAATAACAATAATAAACCAGTGCACTAATACAACTTACTCTTTGTGCTGAAGCAGCCAGCTCTGCCTGCCTCTCTCCCTGGAGCGGTTTAACCACTTCAGCCAGCAGAATGAATATAAACTAGGTGTAGTTATGGTGCTTTCCTTTCATCCAATCAGTGGCCTCAATTCCCCCCACAGCCAGCCAATGGGAGCTCCAGAGTTCCCCTATCAAATTCTTTACCCGTGCAAATTGTTGTCATGGCAATCCCTAAGAAAAGAGGCTAATAGATGCTATATTTCTTTGTAGCGACCGTTGTCTCATTTCCCCCCACACTCTCATTGGACCCCTTAAACACCAAATTTTGGTTTATTTTTTTTTAGTTAAAAGACTTTCCCATGTTAAAAAAAAGCTACACATGAAGCAGCACTTAGCCACATAGCTTAAACATCAAACACCTGGTAGGATAGCCTAAGTCTGTGTAGCTGTGGTGCTGGCATGCTTCACCGCAACAGGACAATAACAAGCTAGGGGTTTCGTTCAGGCCACTTTTAACCGTTCTGATCTAAAGGCCCCTTCTCTACCTAAGAGTGATGTAAGGAGAAGTAGGATTGGGGTGTGGGGGGTGGGGGGCTGTGTGGGCCGGAGGGGGGTGTCCTAAAGAGATGTGCGCATAACCATGGAAAGGGGGCTTGAACGCTCAAGAATCTTGTCTTTCTGTTTGCCCCCTCAATCGAGCGGCACAAAAGCTGAATTACTCATTCAAACCTCGCGGGACAAAGGCGAAGGAGCTGGATAGCACTCCTGCATTTGTAGTCAAACATTTAGGGACTTAAATCGAGTCGTCATGAAGGAGAAAGAGTTGGACAAAGCCCATAGAATTGCCATCAGCAAACATTTTCCTGTGTCATATTAGTGGGGTCTCCATGACTCCTTCTGGCCCGGGGACAATAGCACAAGTTTGCACACTCGAATACTGTCACCCTGCCAACGCCGACAAGGGCCAGAAACAGGACAATCCCTGCAGAAAGCACGGGCTCCGCAGGGAAGGTCGCAATAGAAAAGGAAAAAGGGACTTGTGAAATGCTAATTGAGCTCCGTCCCACATTGAGAGGGGAGGAAAGAGAGCAGGCTACCTATCGTCCCGTTGGGCCGCCTCCTCCCAGCACAGGGGTATTAGCTGTAGAGGAGCGGTTGTCTGGACAGCACACACTGTGAAGCATGCCCGGACACCTTAGCTTCACACACATGGGCCTAAACACAAAGCATCAGTACACACTCAGATTTTACCTAGTGCATGTAGCGCACCTCTGTGTGCAGTCGTCGTGTACTATTACCAATGAGGATACACTGAAAGCTTTACTTAGAGGGCGTCTCCGTTGATTTTTCACAATTTCTGCTGAATGAGATTCCCTGCAATGTCTTTCAGTGGTTGGATGTGAAGTGCTTCATTTTAGAAACAGTCAGAAATGTTAACAGCAAAGTCTGAATAGCTGGTAAAGACACATAAGACTATGACTGATAAAAACGATGGGAAGTAATTGCTGTAAATTTGGTCAGTGGGATTAAAAAGCAATCAATTATTGGCTCTCAAAGTTCATTATGAAGTTCTTGTTTATATTTCACTTTTTTAACCCTAAAGTCGGGCGTTCTGGATCTGTGAAGTGATGATCCGTGACGTTCTGTTTCTCTGGGGTACAAATATAGGGACAATGCCCGCAGTCATTCATTAACTTGGGGGGGAAGACTGAAATACACACATGAAACGAGAGAAAAGTGTTGCTACATCCCTGAAAGTGCCCATAGCCTCAGAGAGGAAGTTCAAAAACAACCAGAGCTGCATTGAATCTACCTGGAAGAGCAAGCCGGTTTATTTTGCTCCCAGGAATAGTGCGGGAGATGGTTAGAGGGGCGAAACCTCTTCAAGAATCACAGTTACAGAAGATGTTGCATTCTGGAGGCATCAAGCCTCCAGAAGAATTTGGACCTAACCTCCATTCATGCAAGAAGAAACCCTTTTCCTCACCTAAATTCACGCCACACCCTAAAGACACCTGAAATTCCCTAGAAACTACTTGAACTGGAACCAGCTTCTGTGGTCAGTTGAGATTAAAAACAGGGCTTTATTATAACAAACACTCAATATTGCAATATAGGCATCGAACCCACTGTTTTGTGGAGGACCTGTGGTGTTTAATAGATGAAAGAAATTTAAATTCTTGCAATGAATTCTTCCAGAGGCCCTGAGAACGCGAGTATACATGACATTATGACGTACCAAGATGGAGATTTAATGGAGATTTTAAATAGTTGAATCTCCAGGATGACATTAATTCAAAGCATATGTACAAATGGTTCAGTTCAGGCCTGAAAACCTGAAGAAAACTATCCATAAAAGAGGACCAAGGACCGCAGAGGGTCTGGAGAGAGTCTGTATTAAGGAGTCTCAGACTGACCGCACTATATTCTCCAGTCTCATCAAGTATTACAGGAAAAATTCTTGCTACAATGTTGCCAGATGGAAGATACACAAAATAGTAAATCCAGTGCCGATAGTTCGGATACATTTTTTTTTTAATTATATACATTTTGTAAAGGGTTCTAGTGTCCCTTTACTAAATTTTCTCACAAGACGTTTTATATGTTTTTTACTAATCATGCCAAATATTACAGAACCGGCTGTATTTTTAGAGCCACTTATAATGGAAAGGGACTGGCAAGGTGCTATAAGGTAAAGTAGCCCCCCCAAAAAGCTTTTGATAGATTTACCACTATTTTACCACAACCAGCATTACATATAAACACTCAGATAAGACTTACAGGTGCACTAGTGGGTTTGGATTGTAAATAAAATGGTTATATTTATTACATTCTTCTTGTATTTTAGTTTTGTCCCACCTGTGATTTGCTTACAGTGTCTCTGTTTAGTTTTATGTCACTAAAACAGCACAAATAAATTAGACACGACCTGTTTAAATTCTTAGAAATAGACAGAATCAGAACAATTAATTGATTCTGGAGGACATTTCGTATGCAACTATTGCACAGACACTATATAAAATATAATATAATGTCAATTATAATAAGACATGTATAATAATAATGAACCATTTCATACCAAACCCAGGACTTTGTTTACATCTCAAAGACTAAAATATGCAATATTTTGTATGTGCGATCCTCTTTTAACAACCTGACAGTAAAACTCGCCTTCTGTCCTCTCTGGGATGAGAAGAGAGACATGGATAAGTTCCATTGCTGTTTATTTTTTGCACGATGCAGTGACATGATTGACTCCGACCAAGATAAACCAAGATGATACCAGTTATTGAGCCCTTCTTGCGTGAGTTGTGGAGTCGACCCTACACTATATTTCCAAGCGGTTTCTTGTACATCGCGGCCCAAACGCTTGAGCGCTGAGCAGGACGTGGAATTTACAGCCAAGCTTTTCATCGCGGATCCTCTTCCAGCGGCCCTTCAGCTCTTTAAGGGCTCCAGGACTCCATTGTCATTCTCTTTTTCCGTTCTCACCACTCCTCTGTCCATCTCAAAAGGCCAATTAAACAATAGCGCACCCCTCCCCTGGCCGCCTGCCTCACTCCTGCTCTTTTGAAGTGACAGAGAAAAAGAAGGGAGGAAAAGAAGAAAATACGATGGGCTAATAAACCCCCAGTGTCTGCTTCTCTCCCTGACAGCCTGAAGAAGATGGATGGTGGGACTGTGGGACGGGTGATTGATTTATCTGCAATTGAAAGACATGGTGTGTAAACCTGGACGGCAGCGCTATAGTTATGCCTCACAAACTCGTGGACGCTGTCAAAGGAGATACATATTGCAGCAAAACACTGTCGGTGTGGTGGGACCCTGAAGGACCTTCAGGACATTCAGATAAAAAAAACCCCAGCATATTCCTTTGCAAATATATTTCTTAAATTGTGCGTAAAAATTGGAACATAGAGTTTTTTTAATGGCATTGAAGTAAAATGTAATAAAATTGCATAAAATGCAAGAGTAGGTTAAGGGCCTCTTCAGAACCACATTGTACTTCTGAGTTCATATTTATACCATTTGTACCTCGATAAATAAGCTTTATCCAGAAGCTACTGTGGATTTACAGTGTCTTCACATTCTGATACCTCTCAAAAAGAAAAGAAAACTTTCAACTGAGACTTTATAGTTTCTACAAAAGTTGCATAAATGGTCAAAGAATGTTGCTTATCTGGATACAGAATTCTCTACACTCTTCGTCACATTTTAATGACACTTTAACGCACAATTGCTGTTTATTTGCTCAGGGTGGCAACAAAATAACTGACCTGGGAAAAAGTTTTGGTACTTAAATGTGTTCTCTGTAGATAATATGAATTTGTTGTCTCTTAGATAACAACAACAACAACAACAACAACAACAGTAATAATAATAATAATAATAATAATAATAATAATAACAACAACAACAATAATAATAATAAAAATAATAATAATAATAAATTATAATCATAATAATATAAAATCAGTAACTTTGACCAGGAATATATGTTCAAATATGATTGTATATTTAATAAGCCCCCCGTATATACATTGTCCAAATATCCATTTACTCCCTCAACACTTCATTAGTCAGGCCTAGAGCATTAAACCAAGCCTTCAAGTATGATCTGCAGTTAAATTATTCCAGAGACTGATGGACTGACACCTGCTGCAGTCAGTACCAGTATGTGATCTGGTACTTTTACTGGGAGCATCTTCCCACTCTCACACCACCAACCAAAACACAATGTGACGGGTAACAAAGGGTAACAAAGGGCACCCCCTCATCTGGTACTGAAAACGAAGCTTGAAACACAAATAAAGGTGTGCTCAGACCACTCTGTATTTTGGTGAAACTATCAGCCAGTCATATTCATGCTGATTTATTTATAAAAAAAAAAGGTTTGCAAAATTCTTTGTTGTATTATCTATGTTGTCCACTAGAGGGCAGCAATAATATGCTGAAATAATCCCTCCCTGCTCGACAGAGCACAACAAATACAAACCTGTCTAGTTCTGTTATCTTAAATGTCCAAATACATGGAAAATTGCACCGAATTGTAGTGTTATATTGCAAAAATACATTTATACATTTACAGTTGCATGGATAATATATGACACTAAAGCAAACAAGATGCGTCCAAGAGCCACACAGAGCCCTGACCTCAACCCCATCCAGCACCTTTGGGATGAACTGGAACGGAGATTGTGATCCAGACCTT
>JBBIGB010000001.1:21047037-21058329 GCA_037577075.1 Alestopetersius hilgendorfi | reverse complement strand
TATACATATAATATATATATACACACATATATGTATTCTATATGTATTCTACACAGCACAAATGTATTCTAACTGCTTCCCGAGAGCTGCACCAGTGACTGCCCACAGTTTCACTTGGTAATTGGGTAAAATGCAGAAAAAGAATTTTACATTGTTCACACTGTGTGCTGTGCTATGTTCACGCATGATTACAAGGGGCCCCTTTTACTTTACTTATACTGACTACAACAAAAACAGTCTCTAACTGTACCCACTCTGTTAGCTATAGACTGTCAACTGTTCAGCAGTGATTATGTCTCTACACGCAGGATTCATTGTTAGTTTTCTCCACAGGGACTCTTTTTTTACTTTCCAGGTCGACCACAGGAGATTTCTGCTTTGAGCCCTGCTTCCTCCTGAGGTTTCTTCTTTCAGCTTTAGGGACTTTTTCCTCACCTGTGGCTCACCAGGGGATTCTGAAAAGCTGCTGTATATATACAATTGTACTGACACAGGGCTCTCAAGTCTCACGCAATGTCTCACGCAACAACCCCCCCCTCCCCCTCGCTCAGCGTTCGGCAAACCGAACAACAACCAGCACCACCAACCACCCCCCCCACCCCCCGCCCACTTCGGCCGCACATCCCGAGAATCTCACGCGCAGGTTTTTTGTCAACTTGAGAGCCTTGAGAGCAATCTGCTGAAAGTACAACATCTGTCTCCCAATCTCTGACATTTCTTGTGGCAGATGAAGTAAAGTAAGTAATGTCTTAGACACTCATTTTTTACCATAGTATGATCATTATTGTTGTTTTTCAGATGTTCAATAAAAAGGTAAAAATATAGTTTTACTGATAAAAATGGAATGCAAATTTAAATTTGAATCAAAAGTTTACACTGAAAACAGAGGGCGGACTGATTTTTTGAAGCTCTGGTGCACGTACGGAAGTGTTTCGCAGTGACACTCGAATCTCTTTCCAGTACTTTCTGCGTGCGGAGCTTGGAGACACGGTTCCAGAAGTATCGAGAGAGAACCCTCTCACACACACACACACTCTCTCTCTCTCCTCTCACTAGACCGACCTGCCAGACTCCTCTACCTGAAAACATGGCCAAGTGGGGAGAAGGAGACCCTCGGTGGATCGTGGAGGAGAGAGCGGACGCCACGAATGTGAACAACTGGCACTGGTAAGATAAAGAGGAGCCGGCGAGGAACCTCGCTAGCGTGGTGAGGAGCCATCCCAGCACCCACAGCCGTCATCAATAATTCAGAATAAAAGATAGTGTCTGTTAAACATATTCTCCCAGAGACTTAGGGAACCCAGTCCTCAGGCATGTTTTCTGTGTGGTGTTGGTGTGCTGTTCGAGAAACACTTGGGTTTAGCTTAGCCCCGTAGCTCTCTTGTTGGGTACCTAGCTTTTAGCAGCAACATGGACATCACATCCTCACAGTCACGTCCAGTGCTGCTTCAGGTCTGTAAACCTGCACTGTGACCGGCTGTTTCTAACACAGGCCGAGGTAGTATCGACATGAACGATAAAGGTGTTGCCAGTAGTAACGTGGTAAGACTTGTTCTCAACCTGAGCCTGACCGCGTTTCTGTACTCCGTCCTTAACATAAAGGAACATTCTCGAAGCTATACTGCATCAGATCATTCATACCTGCTAGAACATACGTGTACTGTCACATGTAGATAAAACACAACAGTTTTCTCGTGAACATAAATTAAGTCATGGATATCACATTGGGGTGTTCAGTGGTTAGGGAGTTGCCCCTGTGATCAGAAGGTTATGGATTCGAATCTCATGGCTGTTAGTGGCACCACTAAGGTTACTCTTTAGCAAGGTAGCATCCCCACACACTGTTGCACGGGTGCCCCTTTGCTGGCTACCCACCGCTTCCCTTGATAACTGAGTTAAATGCAAAGAAAGAATGTCACATGGTTCACAATGTGTGCTGTGGTGTGTTCACTTGTGACTTTAAGGGGACACTTTACTTTGTTGCACGAGGTGAACGGCTACAGTGTCAATACCTGTACGCCACATATTTACTGTTTGGGGTATTTTGCAGCAGAATTGGATTTTTACCTGATCACCAGTCAGATGTTCTCCATACAGTAAAGGCAGCAATGACTTTTCATGTATAACACTCCATTCTTTTCAGTGTTAGGCAAGTATTATTACAAGTGCTGTTGCTGAAACTCAGTACAGTTTAGTGGTGCTAATTCATAATGGGTCCTGTATGTGTTTTGTACTGATATCTATATTTGTCTTACTTTTCTGGGCAGGACGGAGAGGGATGCCACAAACTGGTCTTCAGAAAAGTTGAAAGATCTACTGGTTGGATTGTGTGTTGAGAATGATGAAGGCAAATGTGAGGTTACGGAGCTCTCAAAGGCAGAAGGTGAGGCTTCCATTAACAATCGCAAAGGGAAGCTCATCTTTTTCTACGAGTGGAACTTGAAAGCCAAGTGGAAAGGTGAGAGAGAGGAATTTAGGAAATAGTGTTATTCTGGTCATCTTGGTTGAATTAATAATTATGACATATGGTGACTAATCAGTAATAATACATTTCTGTGTTCTTTTGCAGGTTATTGTTTCTTCATAATTAATGCATTTTTGTGTTGCTCGTTGATTTTTTATTTTTATTTATTTATGAATTTTTTGCAGGAATATCAACATCAGGGATTAAATACAAGGGGAATATTGAAGTTCCAAACCTTTCAGATGAAAATGAAATGGAAGATCTTGATGTAAGTTGTGCCCCGAATCATTCAATTTTCAAATGATTTAATATTTATTAATAGTTGTTCTCCTGAGTTGATAAAAGTCTATATTCTGCTCAAAACAGCTATTTTTTTTTAATAGATTGAGACACATTTGGCTTAATTGTTGTTCAGTTCTCTGGCAAAATTAATGTTAGTTTTCCCTATGGAACTTACAAAGCTTGTTCTGTGACTGATTATAGTGTTTGATGTATTTTGCCAGATATGCCCTATTTTGATGTAAACTTGGCAGTCCCAAGTTAGCTTCCTGTGTTTTCTATGTACAAGTTTAAAAAAAAAACCTCAGAAACAGATCAAGAAAAGGTAGACAGCAAAAGCTAATGACAACTAGCAAACATAACTGAGCACTATTGATCTAGCAGACTAGTTTATCTTTCTATCTGGTGTTTATCTTGTTTATTCACTCAGCTGACCACCACAGTGTACACTAAACAGATGCTGTGATCACTGGGATTTTAAATGGGATTTCCATTTCTGTTGTCTAAAATCAGTTTGTGGCCTTTTAATTTAATTTAAAAAAAATGACAAGAAACCTACATTTTTCTTTTCAGTTTTACACCTTTTATAGCCAAACATGATCTAAGTAGTAATCTAATACAATGGTAGGCTCATATCATAATTGTGTCCAATCCTGCATCTCTAGAATAAAGCATTTTGCACCCAGCCACTTTATTTTTCAGTTTAATTGAAAAATATTTTCTGCAAAAATGAAGCAGAAATCTTTGGAAAGTAGAAGTGTGTGTGGTTGGGTCGACACACACACTGTTCGTATTACAGTCTAAACTATAGATTACTTGAAACTTTTTTTATTTTAAAGGTCCAAATTATATTACCCACAAACAGTTTTTTGTAATATGTTCCTCATGCACTTAATTCTAACATGTTTTAATCCATTGACTTTTGCTTCTGGGGTGGGGTGAACAGATCAGTGTAAGCCTTTGCAAAGATGAACCAGAAACCCCATTGCTGGATCTGATGAAGAAAGAGGGGGCCGAAAAATTCCGTTGGGCACTGAACAGCTACGTAGAGCTTCTCAAAACCGGTAAGACTCATTTCCACAAAGACTCATTGCCTGCTGCATCTAGCATGATGGATACTTCAGTACGCTCCCATGAGATATGACAACTTTCTCCATGCTCTTAATGTGAATCATTATAAGCAAAACTAGTTGCAGGCTACAAGCAAAGTTTGACATCTGGCCATTTTATTGGTTCACATCAGTAGAGGAAAATTCCACAAACTGCAGTAGCAGAGTTGAACCACTACAGTATCTTAAGCCAGAATGAATGACAGTGTGAATTCTGTATTAATATTACTATCCTTGTAATTTCTGGCCCTCCCCCATGTACCACAATCTGTTTATTAACTGGTTGTAGCAGTGTGTTAAGAGTTAGTGGTTTCAAAAATTTGGATACCTGTGTGCCGGAGGTCTCTCCCTCAGCAGTCAAGGCAGAAGATACTCCTTATTTTCCATATAAGCATTACTACTATGTTGATCAGAGGTGTGTTTTGTTTCGTTCTTATGTTGATAGACTATTGTATCCGACTGTTAAAAAGTGGCTGTTTCTTGGGTACCAAAAATGTAACACCAGTAGCTGTCTACAACATAAACCAGAAGTTATTCTGTTTAAATGTGATTTGCATTAATTTAGCCTAAAAGATCAATTTAACCATATAGCACTAAAGATTTGTATTGGCACTGACCTTTTAATTGTTATCTTGCAGAGTTCACACAGGGTATGATCTTGCCTACAGCCAATGGTGTTACAAAACAGCAGACATCTCAGTCGAAAGTCAAAATGGACAGAACTCAGGTGGGTATCAGCATTTGCTGGCACCACATGCTTGTCCCCTAAATAACAAAAAAACAAGAATTAGAAGGAAACATTGACACGTTTAGATTTATAATGTGTAAATGTATAATTTACATGGACAGATAGGGTCCAGCAGCACAGCTGCTCCCCCTGCCACAGGAGTGAGAATCCCCACCTGCAAGTTTTCAGTGAAGGACACATTCCTCACCTCACCAGAGGAGCTCTACAGAGTCTTCCTCAACCAGGAGGTCAGTCTCATCCCATCTTGTAATACAGAAAAATGTTTTCTCTTTGTTGGTTGATTGCTGTGTCTTTGTTTGTGATGCAGTAGTGAATTTCCTATGTGTCTCTATTTGTGTAGATGGTGCAAGCATTTACCCATTCTGTTGCCGTGGTAGAGCCCGAAAAAGGTGGCAAGTTCCGCCTGTTGGATGGGAATGTTTTTGGAGAATTTCAGGAGCTGGTGAGATGTCTCCTTATCCAGTACCTGAAAACACATGATAGGGATTTTACTTTGTCTGAATGTTCCAACAATTATTTGTAGTAGGTAGTGTGGATCTTGACTGAAAACCTCTTTCTGGTATTTTACAGGTTCCTGAAGAGAAGATAGTAATGAAATGGAGGTACAACACATGGCCATGTGGTAAGAGACCTTACACATAAAAACATTGTAATTAGTTGAAGTAGTGACTGTCTTTCTACATCAGTTTGAGGTTTTCAAAATAAAAATCTGTCATTATTTGACTAGCATCTTACCTTTCTATTTCTGGTGTTTCTCTGTGTGTGGATGTAGAGCACTACGCAACAGTGACCCTGACTTTCACAGACAAAGGCAACGAGACAGACCTGAAGATAGAGTGCCGCGCTGTTCCTGAGAGTGAGGAGGACCGCACACGGGAGGGCTGGCAGAGATACTACTGTCAGGCCATCAAACAGACGTTTGGTTTTGGTGCACGACTCTGCTGAGCTCCAAACACACCCAGCGCTATTTTTGGCCGTTTTATTTCTTCTTCCCACAGTTTGTCCACTTGTACAAATGAGAGCAGAGGAAAGTGACTCTACTGAATAAGAGACTTAGCATTGCTCCATCTTCTACATGTTCATTCCAGATTTTTAAAAAAAGTTTTCAAAGAAAAAAAATCCAAACAGCTGAAAAAGTATGAATTATAGAGAGGCTTATAGGGAAGCTCATTCATTCGTTGTCTGAATCTGTGTGTAATAAAGGAAACTTTTTTATTGTAGCATGGTAATATTCTCCATTTGGCACTCTAACCTGGCCTGGAGAGGTGCAGCGTTGAATGGTGCCTTTTGGACTGAACTTTTTTTTTTTTTGATAAGTTATGGCTTTTTTTTCCTCCTCGAAATGATCTATGGCAAAGACCTATGGATGTCATGGGGGATTGAGAAAAGAAGAATAAATTGAAGAAAATTCAGACATCAGTTTTTAAAGTTGCAGGGAAGGCTTTGTTTCTGTATGTTTGTGAACATCATGATGGCAAATGATATTTTCATAATAATTATGATTTATTGCTACTTTAATTCTTGAAAAGATGAAAAGCTTAAAACACCCTCATTGGTATTTTGTGTTGGAACAGGCTGCATTGAGATTTGTGTCAAGAGGCACAAGTGGGCATTGCTTCATATGACTGCTTCATCTTTTGTCTTCACCTGAGTCTTCAAGTACTGTATTAATTTCTCCACTAGGTTTTGCACATTATTTTTTCCCTGCATTTGAATGGCTCTCAAGGTGTCACTCAAAGGAAATACGTTCATCATTCTTCAAGACGGCTTACTCATCAAAACAGACAAATAATTTCACAGACTCACTTTGTCATATTAAAAATAGGTTTGAAAAGAGGTCATGCTTTGGATTTATATAAATATGATTTATTTATTTTACCTCAAGCATCACAATTTGTAAACAAGTGAAACTGTTGCATTCACTTTCTTAAAATAAAATTGCCCTTGCGTCATCTTCAAAACATATGATTTTATTTTTAGTCCCCAGTGTTAAACCTCTTAACGTGTGTGTGTATATATAAAACGTGTGTATATCTATATCTACATACACACGCATTCCACACACATGGAATGTGTGTGTATTCATATATATATATAATGTATAGTGTTCATGTTTATCATTTAACATTAGCTAAGAGCAGAACCTGCAAGTCTACAAAGTCATACAACATCGACACAACTTCATTACAGGAAATTTTAAAACATTACATATGACATATGCAGCTTTAAAATACATCCACCCTCTTCAACTCTGCATCTTAACTGATCTACATCTTTTGTGACCCTCAATAAATACTCAAAAGTGATTAATGGAAAGTGAGGAGAAGTGTTCATATATAATCATATCTGCTGAATTTACCTAACCCACTGCGTAAAATTGGTGTTTGGCTAACTCTCAAACTGTGACCAATACAACATATACGAATCCAACAAAAAAAAAACAAAAAAGAAAACATCTCCCTCTAAATAAACACAAAGTCCTTTTTTCAATATACAGGAATAAAAAACTTCAGACTAAAGACATCAACATCAAGTTGTTCCCATTTACTCTTTACTAATAACACTTTGTTTCAATATCAAGATATTTTAAGCAGTTGGGGCATTTTAGTTTCGATTTCTTTGCCAAAAACAAATACACAAATTAAAACAGTTTCTCTGGGAAATATTAAAAGAAAAACTTTTGTTGGATCTTCATAAATATTGCTGCAGTTTTCAGTCAGGAGTAGGATAGTAGGAGTTACAGACATCGCTATGAGAATAAAAATAAAACTGTCAATATATCACGCCAACATGATAAAAACATAAATGAGGAATTCTTCAAGCTCCCATTTGTTATGCAATATTTGGAAAAAAAGATCCGTATTTAACACACACACACACACAAACTGAATGAATGAGACTCACTGTTCCAGCAGTCATTATTAAGGCGACGGGGTCTCCAAACAGATGACGAGTTCCGACTCCTGATCAAACAGAGAAAACATGCAACCTTCACAAGATTGGCAAAACAGACCATTCTCCTCCACAGACAATGATTTTCAATGGAGAGAACCCAGTGGCAGAGTAATTAAATCCACAGTTTTGCCCTGTGGAAAATTAGACCATGACAACAAACATCACATGGCATTAGAGGAACAGATTTGTTCGTAATGAACATTATCAAGGGGTTTCCTACACTAGATGAGTCACTGTGGACTGCTTGCTCAGTGATGGTCCTCTTGGGCAGCTCCGCTTTCTCAGGTGACTTGGGTTTGATTGACACGTTATGCCACTTTCTTCTATAAAAGGAAATTCAGAAGTCAGAATTCAAATTCTATAAATGTTTTGAAATTTTATGGATGGATCTGATGTATAATAGCAAGAATTGCATATGTTATGCCAAAATCAGGACACTGTTAGAATTAAGAGAAGTAAACAGTATATACATTTTACCAATGGTGTTAGGAACTCTATCTGGATAAAAGTATTGGGACATAACTCTTAATTATTGCATTCAGGCAGCAGGATGAACTGGAACAGAGATTGTAAGCCACGCCTTCTCATCCAACATCTGTGTCTGACCTCATTAATACCCTACAGAATGAATGGGCAAAGATTCCCACAGAAACTCCACAATCTTGTGGAAAGCCTTTGAAGAGTGGAAGCTGTTTTAGCTGCAAACAGGGGACCAACTCCATATTAAAATCTATGGATATAAATCAATGTCATTAAAGTAATTGGTGATGTAATGGTCAGGGGTCCCAATACTTTTGTCTGTATTGTTTAGACAGTAGGAACAAAGTGTGTATCTATAGGGACAATATGTGAAATGACACAAGCGATGACCGACACTGCAGTGTGGTTCTGTACCTGTGCCGTGGACATTTCCCCTTGGTTTTAGCCTCTTTAGGCGTCGGCACGCCACAGGCCTGTTCTGCAAGGTCCTTCAGGAAGTCAAACAGCTTCTCAGACTCAATGCACTGCTTCCTGCAGAGACCATTCAAGAATGCAGACAAAGGAGGTACTGATTAAACACTCCATTAACTGCTTGCATTAATAAATTAAAGGGATTTTTTAAAAGAAACACTTACATGTGGTTTACAGACATGACCCTGCTGTTCTTTGAATGGGTGATTAAGCTGGTCTTGGTGAGGAGTGATACCAAGAACAGTTCCAAAGCTTTGGCTAAGTTTGAAGTAATGGAACCCAACTGTGCACACTCTTGTTATTTCTTCAGCATCAGGTCACAGCCCTTTTGGAGCTCAATCATGAACCTCAGCAACAGATAATGTTCTTAAAGGATACAGATGATAACTGGAACTGCAGTGGCCATTCTTCCCACCTCTGTATCTTTCTGCATGATCTTCTTGATGCGACCCTGGTGGAGATTGGAAAGGTTAGGTTACAAAAAGCCACTCTCAGAATCTATAAATGTCTGCGTTACTCACGGGTGGAAAGCGAACGTTGTATTTGCGTTTCTGTCTAGGCATTTCGGTCCTTTCAGTGCCCGCTTTCGGGTTACATTTTGGGTAGTTTGACAGCTTGGTATTCGGCCTTCCATTTGTTTACCTTTCAGAGGAAGTTCAGGGTCTCAAATGAAGAAAGCCGAGAAGGTGAGATGGTCTTAGAAAGGGAACGCCCATGCGTGACGTAGGATAAGACGGTTTTATTTTGTTAATAGTTTCTTTTTTTTTCTTCATATTTTCCGATTTAAGCGGAACTATAAGATTCCTCAGACTACAATACTCCAGTACAACTTTTAACTGCTCATCATAACACCGCCCGAACTCTATCTCACTGTAGCTCACCTGCCTCTGTGGGAATTTGCGCCCATTTAAACTTTAGAGAACTGATGTTGGACGAGAAGGCCTGGCTCGTAATCTCTATTCCAGTTCATCCCAAATTTGTCGGATGTGCTTGAGGCCAGGGCTCTGTGTGGGCCAGTCAAGTTCTTCCACTCCAAATTCCAACCATGTCTTTATTGACCTTGCTTTGTGCCCTGGGCTACAGTCATGCTGGAATAGAAAGGGCATTTCCCAAACTGTTTCTACAAAGTTGGAAGCCCTTCCGTGGAAGTGAGGGATCTAGGCCAAACCCTGAAAACCAGGTGTGTCCCAAAATTTTTGTCACTGCAATGTAGGTGACAATCTTGAATCTCTTGCAGTGCCGCCAACAGCCTGAGGGGGGCAGACAGAACCGATCCGGTCTATCGGCTCCATTAAACAGACAACTGTTAGTACGCATGCGTCAGGGCTCAAGCTACTCTTTAATTACTGCGGTTAATTTCATCCCCCGTGGTTTATCCTAACAGCGTTAGATTTTACACTACATTTGCATTTGTGATTCTACTGCGTATTAGGGAGTGATGTGGATCTAAAATTAGCAATGTTTACTTCTTTCTATGGTTTCAGAAATAAAAAGAAGCGGTAGAAAATGTATTCTCACGCAGAGCAGTGCAGTCTAAAGCATTCTAAACAAGCATCCCAGCCAAAACATAAGAGAGGGTTGTGGAGAAGAATACACTATATGTACAAAAGTGTTGGGTGTGTTATTAAAGTTACTGTTGATGTCATGGTTAGATGTCCCAATACTTTTGTCCACGTAGTGTACCTGTTTTTGTAGAGAGGGTGTATCAGTCGTTCTTGTTACCACCAGATGGCACAAAAACTGCAGCGTTCAATTAATCGGGCGAGACTCAGACAGTAATGGTGCAGCAGAGCAGAGCACCGAGACATCTAGCGGAAAGTAACTGAAAGATCAAGGGCAGATAATCAGCGTATGATCATGAGAGATGGCATGTAAAAGCTTCATTAGGAAATAAAGATCGTGCTTTAACTTTAAAAAAAAAAAAAAAAAGCAATTAAACCCCGAATTTGTACTTCCTTTCCAGTATGATGTGTCTGTGTAAAGTGTCTATTTGTCACACGTGAACACAACACGGCACACAGTGTGAACAACACGAATTTTATCTCTGTATTTAACCCATTCACCAAGGGAAGCAGCAGGCAGCCAGGAACACAGGGCCCAGGGAGCCGGGTGTGGTGACCTTTCTCATGGGTGCATAAGTGGTCCCATAGCAGCATTAGGATTCAAACCTACAACCTTCTGATCACATGGGCAGTTCCTGAACCACCAGGCCACCCGCTGCCCATTGTTGGCCTATGTGTTGATGTTTCAACACACAAATAAATACATTAGAGGGAGGAGGTACTGCAGTTTTGACCAATGTGATGTGGTAAATGTGTAGGGGATTAGGAGGCAAGTCAGTAGAGAAGCAACCATGTAAGATCTTCAAACAAACACTGGTAACCCCCTGTGGGATATTTTACTCAGACTCATACTGAGACTGAGGCTGTGTTTAGCAGGTGTGCATGTGCTGAGTGCTTGAGCAGATTTAAATCTGACTCTATGAGTTTCTCGTTATTAAGAAGCAGTCTTGATGCAAATGACTGTGCAAGTACTGTTGAGATGACTTTGTTGAAATAATTTTCTCTGAGTAACTCCTCCAGGAGAGCTAACAGGACAGCAGTGTAATTACATTCAGTGCCCATAAAATGGATTTCTTATGGTATAAACCAAGCAATTTCACTATTTTTGGAGTAAGTGTGAATGCAGAGCATTTCTGTTTCTTGTTTACACTATATGGACAAAAACATTGGGACACACCTGTTTTCAGGGTTTGGGTTAGGCCCCTTACTTCCAGTGAAGGGATT
>JBBIGB010000001.1:21010456-21022264 GCA_037577075.1 Alestopetersius hilgendorfi | reverse complement strand
GGCCTACCCCAAACCCTGAAAAACAGGCGTGTCCCAATACCTTTGTCCATATAGTGTATGTTAATAACTTTAAGTAGTCACGGTGGAGAACAGAATCTGGGTTTAGTGACTGAAACATGCCACAGAATGCAGGAGAGCATGAAAATAGTGAAAGCCATATAAAGGCAACTGACCACACTATAGCAGCCAGCAGTGGAAGAGCTCAAACAAGCTTTGATACGGCATATTTGTCTCATAATTTAAAACTTCTGTAGTAGTCATTCATTCTATGTGACTCTTATGACATTGAAGTTGATGTGTATAATATTTTGGGTACTTGAAAGAATTATAGTAGACCCCCAAAAATACCTCTGCCCGGGACCCCCATCCTCCTTAATCACTCCATGGCCGTGTCCCCCTTTCTTTTCTGTGGCACTGCTTGGTCGTTTTTTGCCCGTCTGTTCATTTGGATTAATAATAAATAATAATAAGTTTATTTGATATAGCGCCTTTCCCAAGCTCAAGGGCGCTGTACAGTTACAATCAGAAAAACAAAACATACGTAGAAGGACAGAAAACATTCACAATACAACAAAGTACAACAGTTTCATATGCAGTATGGCATCAAATACATCCGTTTCAAAGATGATTTACGAAGACTCCAGTAAAAAATGGTAACATTGGTTAAACAAGTATGTTTTGAGTTTAAATTTAAACTCCTTCAGTGTAGTTATGGAACGAATTGTGGCGTGAACATGATGGAGATTATTTTAAAAATCGTGTTGCATTAAATATGTATAGTTTTTATCACATCTTACAATATTTTGCCTTTTTGTGTCATTTGAGTCGCGTTCACTGTTCAACAGCCTTTTAGGAAAATCTATAAAGCAATGCCAGCTGTGGATAACATGCAAGGGATTTCAGACTTTCCCCTCTTAGACTATAAATGTTTGATGAAGTCGATGACAGCAGAGAAGACACATTCGCTCCATAAGTCATTACATCCTGAAGGCCTGAGGATATTAAAGAGCTCATCAGATGATAGCATTTTCAGATTAGCTGTGCTGTCAGCACTGGAGTAACCCAGACGACAGGATTGGAATTAATGTAGTGTGTGTTTAAGGGTGAAGGGACAAAGCCTCATTAGTGAGCCGTCTTTGCACATGCTCTACATCACACACACCCAGTGCGTACTTGCCATCACTATTATCTGTGGCACTCTAATTACTTGCATACAAAACTTGCTCTGGCCTTGATGCTCCCCTACTTCACACGCATTTACACATAAGCTCACAGAGACAGACTTATACTCATATTCAGCTCCCTCACAAACAAATATTACATTTATACAACATAGTACATGGAGGGGTCTGTATAAGGGTCTGTATGTAGGAATCTCTAGATGCTTTTTTCAGTTTCATTCAAGGAGCCATGTCTTGATTTATTATAATTTTGTAATGTTCCCTAAATGCCCCTCTTTTGCCAGAAGCAATGTTAGTGTTGCATGAATCTACTCTACAAACATCAACCCTGTTTCATGCTAACCGTAATATATCTTAATTCACCATCTAATAGAAAAAAACGATATATTATTGGCTGTTTGCATCACATCATCTACCACAGTGTTTCTTGTCCTAGTCCTGGAGGATCCATACCCTGTACATTTGGGTGTGTTAATGCAGGGGAAACACTAAAATGTGCAGAGCAGGATGTATCTCCAGTACCAGGGCTGAGAAGCACTGATTAAATTTTGACCCTACCCTGTATACCATGCGGATTTATCACACTTCAATGTATTAAAGAAACATACGACAATGACAACCTGAATAAACACAAAATGCATTTCTTAATTATCATTTCATTTGTCGAAATTAAAATGTGACCAAATTCATAACTGGCATGAAGTAGACTAGAAACACCAGATTTCTGCCTGAACTGTTGAAATTAAACATTACTTAAATAGACCCTTTCCAGGGATGCTTACGCTAAAAGGTCTCAATAGACTCCACACTATTCCATGATTACAAGAAACTAAGAGGCTGAGAAGAGAATAAAATTGTAACAACTCCAGCAAACCACAGTGATAGCCAGTACCTCGAAACTGAGAAAAGTTAGAACAGTGATGAATCTTCCCAGAAGTTCTCTCCTAGAGCACACAGACAATTTATCTGGGAACTTGCTTCAAATAAGGTCAGAATTCATGACTCTGTTCAAAAATGGAGCCCATGGCAGAGTACTCAAGTGAAAACCACTGCTAACCGAGAGGAACATAAAGGCTCACATTTACCAGAAAAGCCCACAATAAACTAAAGCCTTTTGGAACAACATTCTGTGATGAGTCACAAGTGAAACTCGGAAGATTCAGTTTCACTGGAGGTAAACGTAAACACAGCATTCTACACTGAAACATGGAGGTGGTAGTGTGATGAGGGGTTGCCTTGCTGCTTCAGGGCCTGGGCAGCTTGCCATAACTGATAGAAAGATGAAGTCTGCTCTCTATCTGAAAATCCTGAATGACAATGTCTGGTCATCAATCCTTGATCTGAAGTTCAAACACAAGAGCGACTCCAGTTCTGAATGAGTAAAAAAAAAAAACCCAAATCAACGTAAAAGAATGAGCTTCAGTAACAGAAAGTGTTTGGTTGCAGTTGTCGGTACGAAAGTTAGCCTCCAATGTTAAGTTTAGGGAGGAAAACAGACTCTGTGAAACTTTCCTTCAGTATCTTTTCAATCTGTTTAGTGTTTCCTCATGTTGTCCTTGTCTGAGGATCAGAAATCCTTTATTGTGACAAAAGCAAAAGCAGAGGAGTTCATATTTTTCATTGCACCCTGAAAGATGCGTCTGAGAGTCAGTTCTTTTTACCCCACATAGATGTAACAAAACCTCATATCTCCAAAAAGCCACACAAAATGGATACACACTAAATGTAAGATGATGTGCATAAATATAAGACCCTTGTCTCAAGTAATTCTGGATGCCTGCTATGATCACATATATAAAGGGCAGCATTTTTTTAAAAAAAGAAACAAGAAGAAAGGAAAAATGGGTTTTAGTATGACAGCCACAGAGTATTGTTTTAATAATAGGTACTGCATTTGATAGTCTAGCATTAAGGCATGCTTATTAAGACCGGTGTTTGACATTTAGAACATTAAATTGCATAAAATGTAGTCCTGAGAGTTAACACAGACTACTTATGAAACTGGCTGCGTCACTTTGTGCCGTGTGGAGGGTGAGTGAGACATGTGCATGCATGTGCATGTGGGCGTGTGAGCAGGGAGGAGAGCGGGGGAGGGAGGAGGGAGCTGAGAGGAGAAGCCGTAGGAGGGAGAATCTATTCAGAGAGAACGGAGAGGAGAGGAGCCCTCTGCCGAGGCTAAGATTCCAAGGAGAAGGGGCTGTTCTCTAAGTGTGGGTGGCTTCAGAAATTAACCCTGGATCACAAGTACAGCAACTGCTCAGTTGCTCACACCATAGAGAATGAAAATAGACCATGTTCATGGCAGAAAGAAAAAAAATGCATGATGCTTGTGTCAGAGAAGTGTATGTGAGTGTCAAGGAGGAAGAGAAACGTAATCTCGCAATCTGGAATCGCTGTATGGGTGTACACCTTTCCTCCAGCCCCAGTTTAGGTGGGGCTCAATGAAGACGTCACCTCATGTCATTTTCCCCTTTACTACTGTATGCCCAGCAACATCATAGTGCAGGCGTGTTATTTCATTACCGGTATTAAGAAACTGCTATAAATTATACAGTAACTACAACAAAGTGAATATATTGTCACAACAAAGTATCAGCCCTGTTGATACAAAACATGTAATAATGGTTAAAAAAAAAAAGGGAAAAAAAGGTAACAAATGGCCAAAAATTGCATTTTGTACTTTAAAGTTGACATTTTAGTTATTCTTACATATTTAGTTACAAAAGTGATTAAATGGAAGTGACATAGTTTTGAAATTCAGTTTAGATATTAAAGTGAGTTTTGTTAAAACGCAGCTTTGAAGACCCAACATCCCCGGTAAGCATCCCAAGAATGGCTGTGGCAAGGAAGATTCCCTGATAGACACCAGGATGAATCCTCTGGTCAACATGAATAAATGATTGTGGAAATGAATAGGAAAGCCTGCCTAGCAGTGAGAGTGAGCAACTGGATTTACAGGTCACATACAGGTCCTTGCAGTTGTCAGAACAGTCTGGTGCAAGAGACACAACAAATACCAGCCACTGTATAACAAGGGGAACAAATCAGAAAAACAAATTCTTAACAAAAGTGCTTCTACTTGCAACAGCCAGAGCTAATGAAATTACGTTAATGGAGGAATAATTTAACCCCTGAATCACAGTAACTGACTGGTCCTGATCTAAGAATTCACTGCTTGTTGGATAGTCATTTTAAAGTAGCTGCAGCAGTTAATTTGAACATTTGCCAGGAAACAGTTTACCTCAGTTTCCTCTTAACCGGTCTTATTGCACCAACACATCAGCCATCTGTTCATGTATATCAGTCCCCCAAATATATGGGTTTTGTTTTTGTGTGTTTTTTTTTTTTTTTGCAAACTACAGCTGTAAGGAGCAAGTAAACATCACTCCTTTTCCATTAGACTGCAGAAGGGCTGGACATGTTCAGGGAAGAAACTGCAGTATAAATGATGCAGATAATTTTAAGCTTCTACAGCCTCCCCTGTGTACTGATACACTATTTCCCCCCACTTATCACTCTGGAACTTTCAAAAAAACTTATTCAAATGCAACTTTCCTCCAGTAAATCCGGGAAGTCGTATCAGCTCTTGGATGTGGGTTTGCTGCGAGATGCGCGCTCCGCGTTATCGCGCTGTTTTTCCGTCTCGACTTTTCCCGGATGCTTCCATTTAAGTCGAGAAGGGCGTGTTTTTGGGTCACCGGATAAACCCATGTATGGGGAGTGACCTGACCGGAATTCCTGACGGGGTGTACATTTGGGCTAAAGAAAGTTTGGCAGAAAGGTCTTTCTCTTTTTTCGATTCTAAAAAAAACAGAGATGATTTTGGTGACAAAAAACCCAAAACCAAACTGTAGTCGTAGACGAAAGCCTCTGGGAGAGTGTCTCTGAGTGACTGCTGCATTACATCACGGTCTGAGAGGTGAGGACTCCCAGTGTTGTCGTCAGAGGCTCTGCCCATCACGAGCCCAAACCTCTTTTCATTGTCTTTAAAAAAAAATGAAAAGAGCAGTGTGTCCTTATATGGTCAGTGACGTCACGGACCAGTCACGGCCCCCGCTTAAACGCTACTAAACACACGGTGCTCCCTGATTTGACACGAGACAAGCTGGAAGGTGAATCCTCCACAGGAGAACGGGCCCAAAATCCCACCGAATGTGCCCACTAAAGCCCCCCGCCTGCTGAACTGTGATGCCCGCGCGTGCTATGCTCGAGTTATTACCGCAGCCGAGCCGTTTCGAGCAACTTTTATTCTTAAAATGACGTCTAAAAGTGTGGATAAAGTGGCCCAGTCGCTCAGTGAGTTCCTGCGCTCCATCCCGGCTTATCCTATGGACGAGGTTCCCCTGCCCGGCTTTTCTAATGTAGACCCTGGAAACGACTCTGAGTTCAGTGAGGCGGCGGGAGGTAAGGTTCCGTCCAAACACGACGCGTATTAGGTTCGTGGTTCACTGACGTTCATCATGTTCTGGGATTTATTAAACACACACTACCGTTTTCTCTCTGGTTTTTGAACAGCTGAGTTAAATTTGGACACCTGGGATTGTTTAATGCTGGTTTGGTCTTAATGTCTACAAAACCTCAGAAAAAAACATGCCACGAGAACCTTTCTTTTTCGCAAAATAATAGCTATGAATATGCTGTAATAGAGCTGTGATACAGATGTGGGCAGTAACTCATTAGCCTTTACATTTACTTCATTCCGAACGACAAAGTCAAATTTGAACGAAGGAACTTTCCTAGAGCGTGTTAGTCTTTAAAACAGTCGAATCTGCATTTTTATTTGATATTGCCCAGTTAAGTCATTCCTTAGTTGGTCTAGGAAGTTATTGCTTTGTACGAGTTTTTTAAGAGACGAGGGCTTGGCCTGTGTATGGGTTTGGCTCTAAATGTGTGTCTTTGGTTCCTCTCACTTGACAGGTGATCTGAGCTCTGACAGTTTCTCCGTGGGGAAGAGGGGTCTGGACTTTCCGGACGCTCAGAGCTCGGCCCTCTCCTACACGGGTAAAATCTGCATCGACTCTCAGTGCCCACAGGACGGCTGGACTCAGGAGGGTCTAATCAGCCTGATCAGTGCGGAGGTCGAGGGGAAGACCTCTCCGGGACCCACAGACCTCTCCGGGACTCCGGGGCCATCCGGAGGGCCCGAGAAGACCCCCTCCTCCGCCATGGAGCACATGTACAATCCACCCCCTCCTTACACCTGCAGCGCTGACGTCTACCAGGACCCCTCCGCGTACTCCTCCGCCTCCTCCCACCCGTGCGCCATGTCCTACTCCTCTTCGCCTAAGCCCTCAATGGACGGCGCGCTCTTCTCCATCCTGCCGGACTACGGGGGCTTCTACCAGGGCAGCAGCGCGCCACGGGACGTCCCGCCGCTTCTCCAGGAACGAAAGCCCTTCTCGTGCTCGTTGGAGTCCGTCCGAGTACCTCCGCCCCTCACGCCCCTCAACACCATACGCAACTTCACGCTGGCGGAGGGTCCGCGTGCGCCCGCACGCCTCCTCCTCCCGCCTCCGCCCGCGCCGCCCCTCGCACACGCCGCCCCACTGCGGCCCATAGCGCGCCCCCGCAGGTACCCGCCGCGCGCGTGCAAGACTCCCGTGCACGAGCGGCCGTACCCGTGTCCGGCCGAGGGCTGCGACCGCCGCTTCTCGCGCTCCGACGAGCTGGCGCGCCATGTGCGCGTGCACACGGGCCACAAGCCCTTCCAGTGCCGCATATGCATGCGCAGCTTCGGTCGCAGCGACCACCTCACCACGCACATCCGCACGCACACGGGCGAAAAGCCGTTCGCCTGCGAGCTGTGCGGCAGAAAGTTCGCCCGGAGCGACGAGCGCCGGCGCCACGCCAAGATCCACCAGAGACAGAGCGAGAGGCGCGAGCGCGCGGGACAGCCCGCGGAGGGCGCGAGGTGAAGAACGCACGAGCCCTCGTGATCACCAGCACTGGGACGGTAGTGACCTGAGAAGGCAGCTTTAACCTGAGCTCATGTGAGCGTGTTTACCTGTTTACCTTTTTCACTGTTAGACTGGACCACAGTCCTCATCACTCTTCACTTTGTTCCACACAACCCGGCCACCTGACCAGCGACCGAACGGGGTAATCACAGCACAGGCACAGACCAGGGTCCACTCAGAAACAGAAAGAGAAAGAAAGAAAGAAAGAAAGAAAGAAAGAAAGAAAGAAAGAAAGAAAGAAACAATAGAAACAATTGAAACGAAAGAAAGAAAGAAAGAAAGAAAGAAAGAAAGAAAGAAAGAAAGAAAGAAAGAAAGAAAAGGACTGGTCTGTCAAACAGTAAATTAGTTGACATTTCTGTTCAGCTGCACCTTGTTTTAACTGGGGCCGGACCAATATGAACAATTATTTCAATACCGACATTGATTTAAAGAGTTACATTCTGGCAACTGCATTTGGCAACATAAGTCATATACAAGTAAATATAAGTAAAAATACAGACTCTGAATGTTTAAGTGAACCTTACCAGGTTAATTTTTGGCCATTCTTAGACAGGCGAAGTCACTGAAATATGCCCAGAGTAGTTCTGCTGGGCAGAGCAAAATGGAATTAGAGCCCTCTGTGTACTGATTAGTTTTCCATCACTATATAAAAAGCACTGTGCTGCCTTTACTGTTGGATGAACCACTAAAGTTACTGAACAAGGAAGAGGATTCACAGTTTATTCGTTTGATCAGAATAACAGTAGAAAGGGACATACAAAGTGAAGTATCAATAAGATTAACACAAATCTAGGAATTTTCATCTTTGGTCGATCTTTTTCTTTATATTTTGCAGTAAACGTGTTAGTGGTTTTGAGGAATAGAAACACTCATTTGTTTGTTTGCTACAATATAAAACAAGCCAACAATCATCAGTGTCTTACTGGTGGGGTTTTGGCAGATGATACCAATAAATCTGTGGAAAGTCAGCATTGGGCAAAATTATCATTCAACCAGTCTATTGGTCTAGCCCTAGTTTTAACTGCAGCCTAAGTTCATACATGCTGACTCTGATTTAAATGTGAGGCAAAGACTGTAAAAAAAAACCCCCCTCTAAATCTGCATTAATATTTAAGTTAAAACTTAATTCAAACTAACATGGAAGTTCTGAGTTCTATAGTACGTTAATGGAATAAATATATGTTTGACATTCTGTTAATTTACTATTAGATGTTTTATGAACTCCATATTTTAAGGCACTCCAGTTACTAATCTTATAAAGCTAAAACCTCAGCTTTTTACAATGTGACTGAATACATTTATACAACAATTTGTTTGTCTGAGAACCACTCGTTTGTCCCATTAAAGTTCTAGCTCTGTATATTTTGGCTCTTGTAACTGAACTGTTTGAAAGTCTACTGTTTATAAAGTTTAGCAGTGATAGTGTCCATGATCTTTCTCAGATATGAACAAATCACTGTTATACAATATTTATCCATATTTTGAGTTGCAGTCATCTGAATGTCATTGTGATACTCGCTTGTTCTCTTTTGTGCCAACTTGTTTTGGGAAACTTAAGCCTTTCTTCAGCGCTTTAATTTGTTCCAAGTGTGCCATTTTAACATTTGCTCTGTACACAAAATACATGGCAAGATCTGTTACAAGATGTGATCTGTAACTGATATGTTATTAACAGACAAATAAACAGACTGCATTCTCACAGAAACAAGTGGCTGCAAGGTGGTTGTGTAATGCACGTCATACTCGCACCACTAGAGGGAGCTCTTTGTCAATGAACTTTTTCAACATAAACCAGTGAATTTTAAACTTGGTCCTGATTTTGTTCTTGTAGGGATTATTCCCGTGATACACTTAGTTCAGAAAGGCCTATGAATCAGTGGACTGGTTCACTGAAGTGTGACGGATCAAGCAAAGGACCAGATCATCAACCCAGATTAAGACTAAGCCTAGAAAAAGTAACTGCAATTTAGAGTCAGGAAACCTACCCTAAACATACAGAGTAAGGACACTCCAGAACAGAGAACTACTGACAAAGGCCTAGTCACACAACTGACAAGTGCATGTTGGAGTATTTTCCAGTAAGTGAACCTAATCTACGTAGACAAAAGTATTGGGACACCTGTTTTTGAGGGTTTGTTCTAGGCCCCTTACTTCCAGTGATGGGGAATCGTACCGCTTCAGCATTTGAACGCTATGCTTCCGACTTTATGGACAGTTTGGGGAAGAACCTTTTCTATTCTAACATGACTCTGCCCCAGAGCACACTACAATACAAAGACATGGTTGGAGGAGCTCAGTGTGGAAGAACTTCACTGGCCCACAAAGAGCCCTGACCTCAACCCCAACTAACATCATTGGGACAAACTGGAACTGAGACTGTGAGCCAGGCCTTATCATCCAACATCAGTGCCTGACTTCATCAATGCTCTACAGAAGAAATGGACACAAACGCACACAAACACTCCAAAATATAGTGTACATTATAGCATCTAGATATTGGCTTGCAGTTATACTATTTAAAAGTGTGATTCCAAAAAAACACAGGACTCATTAAGAAACATGGAAATTATTCTGTCCCTCCTTTCAGTACTTTTCTATTCATGCACCAGCTTATGTTACATTTTGAACGTTGATTCTCTCCTAATGATTTTTTAAAAATGTACTATTCAGAGTATTTTCAGTTGCACTGTGTATATAAACATGCATCTATAAGATGTTTGACCAATTAATTGTTGTGACACGATGTTTTCAGAAGCAGCTAAGTTACTTGAACAGAAGCTACTCAGTTGAAACCAAACATGAATATGCTAAAGTTGTGGAAGCGTATAATCCTTTGTTAATGTACTACCAATGTACTACTATAGTTCCCCCTCAGTCTACAAAAGCATCAAATGCAGCAAAGAAATCCTAGAGCTCTCATTTCTGGAAGCCACCATTCAAAAATACAGTCGAAGCAGTTTGCTTTGAAATAATTAGTATTTATGTGCATAAACAAGGCAGGCAAACGAGGCCATCATATTTGCACATGCCAAATACAACAGAAACGATAAAGACAGCAGCGGATTCATTACAGGTCAAAACGAAGTTGCTCATCAAGTCCACAGTCCAATTTGTTGTCAAGAGCACACGCACACACTTTACTGAGATAAGAAAAACTGAACTTTCATAATTCTGAGAACTCTTCCAGTCTTTCTTGCAGCTGAGGTTATAGTTTTGTATGACCAACTGTTATACACTGGGTTGGGAGCATTCAACTTACTTGACTGAAATGTGCACATCATTTAGATTAATAAAAACATATCAGTCACAAGAAAGCGAACTGAACGACAAAAATCACCTTGTCATATTTTATTAATGTGAAAATGATGTATACATTAAAACGAAGCAAATTCGGGGCATCACTGTTCTCTCATGCAGGCAGACTTTCACAGGGAAACTTTTGGCCCGGGATAAGGTTCACCTCCGCACCAGAACTCGCTGGGCTGTGGAATCTCCATCAGCCATACCTCAGTCTGCTCCTGACCTTCTGGCCTCTTATCTGCTCCTTCTGACACAGGCTGGAGCACTTTGTAATAGTGACAGTCCCTGCCGTCGTCTGGGTCATACGGGGGAGCTAAAATGTCAAGGAAGGCTGTAGGCCCGTCCACGGCCTCGATTTGATGGATGTTGTCCTTGTGTGGAGATAATACACACGGGGGGCTCTCCTCTGTGAACTCCCCTACTGACCGATGTACGGAGGGCCTTAATGAGCTTTTCTGGAAGGGCAGTAAGGAGGGGTTGAATGGCCCTGCGCTGGCACTCTCAGGTGACATGTCCAACCGGTCAAAACAACTGATCCTGACCTTGCCGTACAGAACTTTTAGCATGCCGTACATTCCTGGGTGGTCGTGGAGGGGGATGGAGGTCCCGTTTTTGAGCAGAAACACTCCCATGCTGAAGTCGTCGGTCTCACAGATGTGCATGTAGGTGACTGGAGGACCCAGAGAGTTGGGCCCCGTGGAGCTCTCCGCGTACCTCGGTGCAATCTTCAGATCAGACGCCTTCACTTGTGCCAGGAGGCTCCTCAGCTTGTTTTGGCTCTCCAGGAATGCTTTGGTCTCTCCCGCACCTGCAGCAGCAGCAGCGGCGGCGGTAGCGTGGCTGTGGAAGGTGGCCAGGGCTTGTCTGGCTAGTTTCTGGACGAGGGAGCTCATGTTGTCCCGAGGCATCATACCGGGAGGAGCAATCCCGAAGCCCAAATCCCAAAGTCACTCTCCCTGACCGTTAGCCACCGACTTTAGATTAAGCCCTGAGCCCTGAGCTGAAGACAGATAAACACCGCCCGAGAGCCGACTTCACTCCAAAATGATTCAGCCAGCCGCTGGAGCCAAGCGCGACGGCAAACACTGGTCAAAAAACATTCGAGGCCACCACAAACAACATGAAAACCCACATCATTCATCAGGTCCACATCCCCATATACAGGGTTCTGATCTACACGTCCGCAGTGACGACATCGTCGCGCCACGTACCAGGAATCCTGGGATATGTAGTTCCACCTGGGGGGCACTCCACAGTCGTTTGTGACTCAAATACAGAAGATTTTTATTCGTGTGTGTGTGTGTGTGTGTGTGTGTGTGTGTGAGAGAGAGAGAGAGAAAGAGAGAGAGAGAGAGAGAGAGAGAGAG
>JBBIGB010000001.1:20964199-20976842 GCA_037577075.1 Alestopetersius hilgendorfi | reverse complement strand
TCTCTCTCTCTCTCTCTCTCTCTCTCTCTCTCTCTCTCTCTCTCTCTCTCTCTCTCTCTGTCTCTGTGTCTCTGTCTATCTCTCTCTGTCTGTCTCTCTCTCTCTCTCTCTTTCTCTGTCTCTCTCTCTCTGTCTTTTCCTCGCTCGGTCTCTCTCTATCTCTTTCTCTCTCTTTCTGTAGGAGGTGGAGTCTGATCCTGATGATGAGGTAATTATGGCTCCACATGTTTCGTTCCAGCTTTCTGTGTAATTCATGTGCTAGTAGCTATTTTAAGACATTGCCATGGTGACGCTCTCCTTCTTTGTGATTGGTCAGAGGCTTTTTTTTCTCCCCAGATCATTCATTGGTTGACATAAGATGGAGCTTAGTTTTATTGCATGCTTTGTGTGTTTAATAGTGAGTTTAATTATTTCAGTTATTGATTTTTGTTTATTTATATACATTTTTTTCAAAGCTTTTCCAGCAAGATTATGCACCAACTTTTTAAAGGACTTTTAATTTGGTTTAATGCAGTGAAAATGATGCTTAGTAATGAACGATTATAGTGAAAACATAGGATTATTTTATTATCCTCCAAAAGCCTGCTGTTGTTGATCATTCCCAGTAGGTTGAGCAGAATTCTCTCACCAGTTTAAGGAGGTGCTGGTCCTTTAATGCTCTCTGTTCAGCTGCAGCCATTTCTCAGTGTCGCGTAGACAGTCTGCATTAACTGGATTACAGGATGCAGGTCACTGCAGCTACAACCAAAAACATCCTTCAAATCCTTCATCACTTCATGCCGGACTCACACCAGGCCCGGATCTCCGTTCCTGTGCTTCTGCTCCACCTGCTGGTCTGATATCTCACTGTTCTTATCGACGAGCTGTCTCCTTCGGTCCTGTGGAGCTGCAGATTTACAGACCGTCCCGTATGCTCAGATGTTGGACCTGCAGTGTTTTCAGCTGCCCACCTCGTCCTTCAGTGGCTCTTTGGTCCACGAGTGCGAAGACAGTTACTGTTTAACAGAAGTCTCTGAATAGGGTCCAGTCGGTCCTGTTTTCTCGCATCTGAAAAAATTTCAAGCATGTGCTATTTCTCAGTAGACCAGAGTCTCTCTTTGACTCTATGTTCGTTAAATGGTACAGTCAGGTTAAGGTTCTGTGCTTAGGCTTTGTTGGAGAGTACATTAGATGAGTACCGAGACTCAACTGAACCATGTGGAGTCTTGACTGAACCGTGCAGAGTGTTGACTGAACCGTGCTGAGTGTCAACTGAACCATGCAAAGTGTTGACTGAACCATGCCGAGTCTCAACTGAACCATGCCAAGTCTCGGCTGATCCGCACAGAGTCTCGACTGAACCGTGCAGAGTCTCACCTGAACCATGCAGAGTCTCAACAGAACCGTGTCGAGCCTGGACTGAACCGCGCCGAGTCTCGACTAAACCATGCCGAGTCTTGAGTGAACCATGCAGAGTCTCGACTGGACCATGCCGAGTCCTGGCTGAACCGTGCCGAGGCTTGACTGAACCATGCAGAGTCTTGACTGAACCATGCAGAGTCATGACTGAATCATGCAGTCTTGACTGAACCGTGCCGAGTCTTGAATGAACCATGCCGAGTCTTGACTGAATCATGCCATGTCTTCACTGACCCTTGCCGAGTCTTGACTGAACCGTGCCAAGTCTTGACTGTCCCGTGCCGAGCCTTGACTGAACCATGCAGAGTCCTGACTGAACCATGCCAAGGCTTGACTGAACCATGCAGAGTCTTGACTGAACCATGCAGAGTCATGACTGAATCATGCAGTCTTGACTGAACCGTGCCAAATCTTGACTGAACAGTGCCGAGTCTTGACTGAACCATGCCAAGGCTTCACTGACCCTTGTCGAGACTTGTCTGAACCATGCCAAGTCTTGACTGAACCATACAGAGTCTTGACTGAACCGTGACGAGTCTTGACTGCACCGTGTAGAGTCTCGACTGAACTGTGCCAAGTCTTGACTGAACCATGGAGAGTTTCGACTGAACCATGCCGAGTCTCAGCTGAACCATGCCAAGTTTCGACTGAACCATCCCGAGTCTTGACTGAACCGTGTCAAGTCTCGACTGAACCATGTAGAGTCTCGACTGAACCGTGCCGAGTCTTGACTGAACCGTGCCGAGTCTCGACTGAACTGTGCTCGAGTGTCAAATGATCCGTCCTCAACTCAGAATCCAACTGAACCAGAGTCTTACCTGAACTAAGCTCTTAGTTCTGAAGCTCTCTACTGGCGGATCAATATCTAAGATCAACATCATGTGGCAATTAAATAGAACCTGCGGATTTAATTTAACACAAATACGCTATTGAGCCAACCGCCAATATTCCAACTAAATAAAGAAACCGCTGAGTATGACTGGACTTCCTTTTAGAACTACAATTCCATATCAGTTTTCCAATAAAGTTTATGCACAACCCCCAAGTAACAAGTAATACTGATAGTAACTGAGTTGCTGATACTGGTGAAGGTCATGTGTGGAACAGGCTTTATGTTTTTCAAAATTTTTAAGCTTTAAATTTTACCTCCAGATTAAAAAATGGAAAACCAAAGATAAAATCAACAGAATAACTTCGGTTCCGAGTCAGATTGTTCTCTTATAGCCTTTTTGTTTTTTGTTATTTCAGAACGACAACAAAGAGCGACGCCATACCTTTGCTTCGTTTGCGTTGCGAAAGCGCTACAGCTATCTGACCGACCCGGCATCCAGTGAGTTCCTAATTTTCTTCTCCATTTCTTCAGAGAGTTTTGAAATCCTCTGTAGGCAGTGTTTATTATCTCCACTGGATCTGATTTCAGTGCCAAATTAGCACATTAGCACATTTTTGGCTTCTGTTCTGTCATTGCACTTCACTGGCATTTTGTTTTTCAAATCATACGCATTGTAAGAATTTCTGTTGTATTTCATGCCATTCTTTCCCCTTTTTTGTTTTGGAATATTTCTGTTTTGCATGATTCATGAGTTTGCATTGTGTTATTTTACATTCTGTTAAATAAAGAATCTATTTTTGTCCTTGTAATTATTGTACATTCTCATTGGCAGAACTCTTTTAACTTTTTTACACATGATTAATTTGATGTTTTTGCTGTATTTATGTATACATGGTTGCATTTCACAGTCCTGTGCACCTTTCCAGTTTTCTTTTGCTTCTTGTTGTTTTTTTTTTTCATTTACATTTGTTTCTTTTCTGTCTTTTGTTTGCATTCACTATTTGTCACCATCAGTTTGTCAAAAAATTTCCATTGTTTATGACAGCAGTCCATGACAGTGTATTTGCTATTTTCTGGCACATCTTGATGAAACTTCTTGACTAAACTTCTTTCCCGTCTCTCTGTTTTCTTTCTCTTAACAATTTCTGTTCACTTTTATGTTTGGTTTGTTAATTTGCGTCAGAAACTTCGGAAAGAGGCAACAACTCCACTCCGAAAGCCACGCCGCAGCCTTCTGGCTACGCTTACAAGCCTGTCTTTACGACGCGCTCCTACCAGGCTTGGGCGGCAAGCCCGCCCGTCAGCATCGCCAGTCAGGCCAAGTCCGGCTTCGGATCGCTCTCCAGCTCCTCCTCCAACACCCCCTCAGCCTCCCCACTGAGGTCCGTGTGGTCTGTGAACTCTGCCTCCCCCATCAGATCAGTCATCGGAGGCTCACCTGCATCCTCCATCAAATCCGCCAGTGACATAGCATCACCAATACGCTCCTACAGAACCATCTCGTCCCCCATTAAGACAGTTGTGCAGCAGGCTCAATACCCAGTCCAGGCTTCCCCAACCCTGCTGTCGTCCCCAGGAAAGAGCGCCCCCGACCCGGTCTCTGTAAAGGCCCTGGCAGCCCTTTCTGCCAGAACCTCTCCGGTTCCTGCTGGAGGTTCACTTTTAGAGAGATCCTCCATTGCTATGACGCCGCCTGCTTCCCCCAAGTCTTCTCTCAACACGTATAACTCCAGTTTGCCCTATAAATCTGTCATAACCTCAAATGTTCCATCCACTGCTTCCCCTATTAAAACAGTCCCAGGCCTCTCCACGAGCCGAACGAACACCGATGCTTCCAGCTCTCACAGGGGATTCCTCAGCTCACTCTCCTCACCACTCAAAGGTAACCCTACCCCCAGTGCAGCAGCCCTAATCAACGGGAGCGTGTCGCCCACTAAATACCGCTCCACCTCACCGAATTCATTCATGTCTGGAAGCCTACAGGAGAGAATACAGGCTACAACCAATGCTGCCACCACCAGTGTCAATGCTGCCTTTGATGAAGTGGAGAAGACGCTGAACTCCTGCTCTGCAGGCTACGGCACACTCAAGTCCGTGTCGTCCTCTCCATCTTCCTCCTATCAGTCAATCCGCTCCTCCGGCTCCAGCTCCATTTATGCCTCCCTTAGATCCCCTCCCAACTCCACCACCTCTGTTACCTGCAGCACAATCACAGTGCCCGTTTATTCCGTTATAAATGTGTTGCCAGAGCACCAGTTTAAAAAGCTTCCTGACATCTCCAAATCAACCGCCGCGCTCTTGTCCCCCAGAAAGACCGTGCCCCCTGAGGCCAGTGCCCAAACACAGTCTTCCTTTGCCAAAACTCTCTCCCCAGTCAAAATGCCCCTGTTCATATCCCCCGCAACCCTGAAGTCCACCTCCCCATCGCCTCTGTCCAACAGCCAAGAGATACTGAAGGACGTGGCTGAAATGAAAGAAGATCTAATCCGAATGTCGGCAATCCTGCAAACGGATGCAAGCTCTGTCTCCAAAAGCTTCCGATCTGACTCCCCCAAAGAGCACAAAGTGGAAGACGAGGAGCCATTTAGGATTGTGGAGAAAGTCAAACAAGACTTGGTCAAAGTTAGTGAGATACTAAGCAAGGATGTTCTGAGGGAGAGTAAAGCAAATATCAAAAATAGCAAGGCTGAGGAAGAACTCCAGGATGATATCGATGAGATTCAGCAGAACGGATGGAGGTGTCCCCCTCGATATGAGACAGTGGCATCTCAAGGCAAGTCAAAAAACATACCTGACAGAGATTTTAACTTAGCAAAGGTGGTTGACTACCTGACCAACGACATCGGTACAAGCCCACTGTCAAAACTTGTAGAAGCAAAACAGAGGACGGAGGAGGTGAGGAGAGAGGGAGAGGAGAAACAGAAACGTGTCTTAAAACCTGCCATGGCAGTTCAAGAGCACAAGCTGAAAATGCCCCCCTCCAACATGCGCCCATCCCCCTCGGAGAAGGAGCTATGTAAGCTGGCAGATGCATTGTTTGGGCCAGATGTTGTCCTTGACTCACCAGATGATATCTCTCATGACCAAGATAAAAGTCCACTGTCAGATAGTGGGTTTGAGACTCGAAGTGAGAGGACGCCCTCAGCGCCTCAGAGTGCTGAAGGAATGGGACCTAAAGCTCTGTTTCAGGAAATCCCACCGGTCATCACTGAAACACGGACCGAAGTGGTACATGTTATCCGGAGCTATGAGCCCCCAGAGGACACCAACGAGTCTGGAATGGAGGAGGTTAAAATGGCAAAGCCTCCTGCACGATGCATCGATTCAGAGCCCAGATCCCCTGGTGGCTCCATCAAGGAGAGAGTGAAAGCCTACCAAGCCAGAACTAATCCAGAAGAAGACGTAGTGGGCAAAGGCATGCGACTCAAAGAGGAAACTCATATCACAACCACCACCCGCATGGTCTACCACAAACCACCAGGTAAAGAGGCTGCCACAGAGAGGCTTGAGGAGACCATGTCTGTTAGAGACATCATGAAGGCCTTTCAGTCAGGTCGAGATCCTTCTAGAGAGATAACAGGCTTATTTGAGCACAAAGGCAATAGTGAAGGAGTGGACCAATCTCAGAGGCCTTTGGATAGAGACTCAATGCCCAAAGTGGAGCGCATCATTGAGGTCCATATTGAGAAAGGAAATAAAGCTGAACCAACAGAAGTCATCATCAGGCAAACCCAAAATCACCCTGAGAAAGAAATGTACATTTACCAGAGTAGCAGCGGAATGAAAGAACTTCAGAACAGAGATGAGTTGGAACTGCAGGAGGAGCCGGAGGAATCCCTGCCCTGCTATTTGGACTCCTCCAGAGTGAACACCCCTGTCTCTCAGGAGGACGAGAGCCGTCCCAGCTCTGCCCAGCTAATGGGTGATGACTCATACAAAACTCTGAAACTGCTCAGTCAGCACTCAGTCGAATACCACGAGGAGGAATCGGCAGAAACGAGAGGAGAGTCGTACAAATTTGCTGAGAAAATGCTCTTCTCTGAGAAATTTGACTCTTCTCATTCAGACTCGGACGAATCTGTGATTGACAGATCTCGTTACTATGAAGAAGGACCACATGGTGGCTCAATGAGAGAGTTCATGCTAAAACCTGACAAGCCGGGCACAGCCTCGTGTGAGAATGAAAACTACGACAAGCTGACCCTGCTGCAGTATGCATCAGATGCTGGTAGTCCAAAAAAGTCCATTTGGATGAAAGTGTCTGAAGACAGGCAAAATAAAAATAGAGACAAGATGATATATGAGGACAGAGTAGACAGAACAGTCAAAGAGGCGGAGGAGAAGCTCAGTGAAGTGTCACAGTTTTTTCGTGAAAAAACAGAGAAACTAAATGATGAGCTCCATTCCCCTGAGAAGAAGCACCGCAGGGCAGATGTTCGAGAAACCAGATCTGGACCCAGTTCTACCTGCAGCAGCCCTGAGAGATCAGTGTTCAGGAGTGGAGGGAGTGGAGAGGAGTGGAGCAGAGACAGGTTCAGAGACAGGTATGGTGCTCATGATAGGAAGTGTGCCAGTCTTCCTAGTAGCCCAGAGAGACGTGTTTTGGATAAATGCAATGATGACAATGGAAAACAAGGTGACTGCTCTTCAGCGAGTAGTGCCAGCGAGACCTCAAAGTATTTTCAGCCCTCAACATCCAAAGTTAGCTCTGTGAGAAAGAAATTTGAAGCTGAGGCTCAAAAGCAAGATAAGGGCCCCCAGTGGGATCAAACCTCTGGCTCTCCAGTGAGGAAGCTACAAGAAAGTAAACTGCCAGTCTATTCAGCTATTTCTGGAGGGAATCTTCCAAAAACAACAGACTCTTCCAAAAGCGAGCACAGCCCAAAGAGAGTTCAAGATAGTGAGATTGGACAAAGTTATAATATGAGGAGAGCCCAAGCTTTTGCTGACAGAAATAGAAGTGCATCAGATAACAGTACCGCAAAACATCAGAAGTGTGTTCCTAGCAAAGAGCAAGATGCAGATAAAGATCGAAAAGTTTACAAAACTTGGGAGAGTCATGGCAATGGACAATATAAAGCCCAAAAGTCAAAAATGTCCCACACCCTAGTCCAAGACGCTATAGTTGACAGTGAAGAGAGTGGTAATGCCACCACAGGAGAGACAACCAAAAAGATCATATATACAGAGCTGGTGATCCGAGAAGACCCCGGTAGTACCGACAAACGCAGTGGTTCTCTAAAAAAAAACTCGGAATCACAAATTCCTGTTAGGGTTTCATCTAGTTTTATAGATCATCACCAGAGTAGTACATTAAAGCTAGATTCATCAGATGGAGCAGGATCCCACATACCACTGTTAGATAGAAGCAAGCATCACTGTAGTTCTGATGCAAACAAGTCGTCCAGTGATGTGTTGTCAGTAGGAAATCCTAATGTAGTCTGTAATGGTGTTGTTAACGATCAAATTGAGTATATAGAGAGAGTTGCTCCAGGTGTTACTGCCGACATCAAACCACTACCTGTATATGTCAGCATCGAAGTGGGCAAGCAGTATGAGAAGGAGACAGCCACTGGACAACTCAGCACCTACAAAAAAGTAGTCAGCCATGAGAGCCGGACAGTACATGAGACCAGGGGTGCGTTTTACAGTGTCAAACAGAAACAGCAGTCCTCACCTCAGGGTAGCCCAGAGGACGACACATTAGAGCAGGTGACTTTTATGGACAGTTCTGGAAGAAGTCCTGTCACGCCTGAGACACCCAGCTCTGAGGAGGTTAGCTGTGACCTCAATTCTAGAGCGCCAGAGTCCGTCATCGGTTCCATGACTGGCATGCCTAGCCCAATTCCAGAGGAATCAGAGGAAGAGGAGCAATCTAAGACTTTCATCTTTAGGGAACTACCAGCAGAGAAAGCCAAACCTGCCACTGCCATTGAGCCTCCAAAAGGGAAACATGAATCACCTGGGAAAAGAGCAAAAGACAAACGGGTGCCATACATTGAGTTTCCTCCACCTCCTCCACTAGAAAGAGAGCAGCCTGACCCTGAGAGAAAGGTGTCCTGTACATCATCCGAGGCAGAGACAGAAATGATGGAGGTAAATCTTCAGGAGGAGCATGACAGGCACCTCCTTGCGGAACCTGTAATCCGAGTCCAACCACCCTCTCCTCTCCCACCTGGAGCTGATAACACTGATTCCAGCGATGATGAATCCGTCTTTCAACCCATTCCTCTCAAAAAGTACACCTTCAAAATGGCAGAGGAGGGTGAGAAACATGTCAGGCCTCGGAAACCAGAGAGGAATGGCTCCCATCACAAAGAGTCGAGTGTGAACGGTGTAATCAAAGGAGACGATGTGGACTTTGAGCAGAATGGTAATGACCAGTCTATCACTGACTGCTCTATAGCAACAACCGCAGAGTTTTCCCATGACACCGATGCCACAGAGATAGACTCTCTTGATGGTTACGATCTGCAGGATGAGGATGATGGGTTGAGTGATCCCAAAACCTCCAGCCTTTCTAACGATGGAAAAACTGGCGATCGATCATTTAGCCAGAGCAAATTGGAGGTGATTGAAGAGGAGAGCACTCCTAACGAGGACACTGGAGAAAAGGCAAAATCCAAAAGCTCATCGGGCAAAAAATCAGAGACCGATGAAGACAAAGAAAAGATTTACTCCTTGGAAGGAAGGCATCCTGACAGGCAAGGGCATGCAGATAGTTATTTCAGTTACAAACTCGAGGAGGAACTAAATACCACTTTTAAAACTGTTGCCACTAAAGGCTTAGACTTTGACCCCTGGTCAAGCAAAGAAGCAGAGGAAGGAGTATTTGATGCTAAAGGCAAAGATGAAGATCCAAAACCTTTTGGTTTGTCAGTGGAAGACAAGTCACAAGCTACAACTCCGGACACCACTCCAGCTCGAACACCAACTGATGAGAGCACCCCAACTAGCGAGCCCAACCCCTTCCCCTTCCACGAGGGAAAGATGTTTGAGATGACCCGCAGTGGCGCTATTGACATGAGCAAGCGGGACTTTGTTGAGGAGAGGCTACAGTTTTTCCAGATTGGTGAGCATACCGCAGATGGGATGTCAGGGGACACGGGCAAAGGGGGCAGAAGTGCGGGTGTAGGTGCCTCCCAAACAAAGGCAGGGGAGAGAACTGTAGAGGGGAATGTAGAGGCCATCACAGACATTACACCATCCAGAGGCAGTCCAGCTCAGGGCAGCACTGGCTGCCTGGATGCACCTCCATGCACAGACACTGTAGGCGAAACCGCCTCCTCATGCACTGTCACGGCCTCTAAGGTCGACCCTAAATTGCGCACCCCTATAAAGATGGGAATCGCTGCCTCCATAACCATAAAGAAAGACTCTGGTTCTGCAGAACTGAGTGACTTTAAAGCAGATGCCTCAGCAAGTCAGAAGCCGGAATACGTTAGTTTGGAGACCCACATATCTGACAGACCGTTTGGTAGCAGGTGCCCTGATGCCACAGTAACTGATAGGAAAGATTTCCCCTCAGAGAACTGCAATAACAACAATAATCTAGAGGCCTCCAGTGTTCAGGCTAACTACATCCATTGTTGTAGTGTAGTGTTTAACCTCCAGTCATCTTCTGAGCCCACTCTGCAGAAAGCCAGTAGGATAGAAGCTCAGTTCTGCAGGGTCCCCACAGAGACAGCAGGGAGCAGCTCCAGCACTCAGGGTCAGGACAGGAAAGCAGACTCCCAGAAAGAGGTGGAGGTGAAAGGACAGCCCAAGTCTAGGCTCCCAGTCAAGGCCGCAGGGTTCACTTTCAACAATCAAAGCTCAGGCAAGCAGAAACCTAGGCAAGCTGTTAAACCCGAGGCTAGGAAAGTAGACCCTGCATCTAGCATGGTAGAGCCCAGATCTAGAATTCCAGTCAAAGAAATCAAAAGGAATGGCGCAGTCATCATTCAGACAGGGTCCAGGTCAGGAAGGCTCGGAGGGGCAGGGAGGGTAGTCAGGCAGGTGGTCCCCACCCAGCAGCCAGCCAGGGACAGGTCCTCAGGTGCTGCTGCTGCAAATGACTGTGCATTTAGCGAGGCAGACAGAGCCAACCTGAGTGAACTGTGTAGGCAGTCGATCAAGTTCTTTCAGAGCGTTAGCGGGGGAGCAGCAAAAGTGGCGGATCGCCTTTCAGACGAGGAGAAACAGACGCAGGCAGAGCAGTCGGAGGAGGACAGCAGCACGTCACGAAGCACCTCCCTATCGGACCCCTCCCAGTCCCAGCCCTCCCTCTCTGCCGGCTCCTCCAGAGGGGTCACACCCTCAAAGTCAAAGGTCACGAGGTCCGCGGGCAGTGAGAGGAGGAGAACTAGGCGGACAGGAGCAGGGAAGGAGGGCAATAAGGGCGCAGGTGCTCGCGGGGCGCCCCCCGTCGCGGAGATCAAGCCTAGTTTGTAAAACTTTATTGAAAACTTTATTTGATCCTTAGTTGCATGAGCCGTTGTGATTGACTGACTGAGTTTGCCTGTGACGTGAACAGTAGCTGTCCATCTTTGTCATTCTTCTCCCATCTCTGTACTGTGTGAGTGTTACTGTACCTGTCCTTGTCGGATCCCCTCTTCTCTCTCTCTCCCCCACCTTTGACAGTCGGTGTAGCATGTTAGGGAGGGAGGGGCCACTGGACAGTCTGTCTGTGCAAGAGTCGCTGGCAGAAACCTGCAGTTTCAGTGTCTATATTCACTCTTAGTAAACCGTGTAACTGGAATTGTACAGGATGCCTGCATGCCTCCTTTGTTCATCAGAAGTCACCCTTATGTAATATCTGGAAAGCTACAGACCTTCTGTTTTGGTTGTTTTTTATTCCTTTAAATTTAATACTGTCACAGTGTTTGCCTGCATAGATTCTGTAGAATTTCAATTCACAGAAGTATTCAGAGCACTATGTGTTTTTAGACACAGCAGTTTGTGCGCGCTGCTCCTTTTCTTGCCACTCTCAGCAAAATTCCCACCCTGTTGTTCTTGCAGTATGATGGTCCCTGTTCTCTTATGCTTGTTTGGATAAAAACAGAGCTCCAGTCACACCTAAACGCACAGTTTGGCCAGAAAAGGACACAGCCGCTTGTGTTTACATGACTTTAAATGGGGTGCGATGTTGTCAATCAATGCTAATAGCTTTTCTCTGATGCTCTCTGTTTGCCAGGTCCACAAAGCCCGTGTGAAAGAACAGATCTTCGAATGGCCATTGTGGCTGATCACCTGGGACTCAGTTGGACCGGTGAGACTGCTTAAACTCTGGCTTAAACGGAGCCGGTCAGAGCGATTTTAATGAGCCCCAGGGAAACACGCTGGGCATTGTGATTTGGTTCAGAAACTGGACGCTGTGCTTTATTTCCAGCTCTGATGTTAGAGTGGCTCCTGTATGCAGTGAGAGGTAGAGAGTGCTTCAGTGGTGTAGGAGTGAGAGCTGTAATGGCCTTAGTGTTACACTGCCCCTTCCTGGCTAAATACAGTTTTACACTGCAGCATTTCTCTCTGTATTCTGGATCAGACATAGAGACACATCAGTGCAGCACAGTGTAGTCTGTGTTGTCTTGTGAAGTGTAGCGGTATATAGTCTATATGTATTGGTAGTATAGTGTAGTGTAGAATTAAATAGTGTTGTGTAGTCAGGTGTTGTGTAGTTTAGTGTATTGATGTGTAGTGATGTGCAGTGTAGTGTAGTGATGCGTAATGTAGTGATGTGTAGCATAGTGATGTGTAGTGATGTGATATGTAGTGTAGTGATGTGTAGTGTAGTGATGTGATGTGTAGTGTAGTGTAGTGTATGATGTGTAGTGTAGTGATGTGATGTGATGTGTAGCATAGTGATGTGATGTGTAGTGATGTAATGATGTGTTGTGTAGTAATGTGCAGTGATGTGATGTGTAGTGTAGTGTAGTGTAATAATGTGTAGTGTAGTGATGTGATGTGATGTGTAGCGTAGTGATGTGATGTGTAGTGCTGTGATGTGATGTGTTGTGATCTGATTGCAGAGCTGGCTCGAGAGATGAACTTCTCAGTGGATGAGATCAATCACATTCGCACAGAAAACCCAAATTCCCTCACCGCCCAGAGCTTCATGCTGCTGAAGAAGTGGGTGAGCAGAGACGGAAAAAACGCCACCAGTGAGTTCTTAACTCTCTCTTTCTCTCTCACACATACACACAAACACACACACACACACACACAGCAGATGAGGGGAATAACAGCAGGTGATGAGAGAATAACAGCAGGTGATGAGGAGAATAACAGCAGGTGATGAGGAGAATAACAGCAGGTGATGAGGAGGAGAATAACAGCAGGTGATGAGGAGAATAACAGTAGGTGATGAGGAGAATAACAGCAGGTGATGAGGAGAATAACAGCAGGTGATGAGGAGAATAACAGCAGGTGATGAGG
>JBBIGB010000001.1:20621396-20634216 GCA_037577075.1 Alestopetersius hilgendorfi | reverse complement strand
TAGTGCTGGATTTGGGTGATGAGGCAGACTAGTGAGCATTGCCATCACAGCATCATGATCAGCATCACACAGTAGAGAAAACCTCACCTCTTTATTCAGGGAGACAGACATGTGCAGAGGCTTGTCCGACATCATAAACTCACAGGTGGTTTCGTTGCATGGAGCTGGACCTCCTTTATCAGGAGAATACTGCACCTTCCTTATGGCCAAACGCACTGAGCTCCTGCAAAGATAGAGGAGGATTTTGACACATCCTTTTTCCCAAAACACTATGAGTTGGATGAGAGTTCAAAGTACCCAGATTGTATCTGAAAAATTAACCACAACCAGATCTCTCACCTCTTCTGAGCTTTTTCATCCTGATTCTCAGCACAGAATGCTTTCACCTCAAACTCCACGGCACAGTTCTACACCAATACAAGCAAACGCATTTTGGCTTAGCTACTAATACAGCAGCAAAAGTTAAAAGTATTTCAGTGACAGAGTTATTAATGTGGGGATGTGGGGGTAGCTGCTGTTGCTGTTTACCTTTCCAGCATCAGTTGGCGCAGGCTGCAGAGCCACTGAGCATGGCAGGTTATCTGGAAACTGCAAAAGTTCAAACGAAACTATAAGGTCCAAGAAAACTAAAATAACAGGGTCCAGGATCACTAAAGGCCACTACACAACCCAGAACTACTCAAGTCCAAGGGACGCTACAGCCCAAGCATTATCTGTCCGCAAACTACAGGACCCAGAATAACTAAAGTCTGAGACACAGCAAAACAACTGATTCCTAAATCCAAGTGAAAACACACAGAAAAGTTCAGAACGCAGGACTTGCGTGAATGAAAATGACTTAAGCCTGATTTGCTACACTACAACTGATACCAGAACAGTATTGTGACGATCCGGCAACCAGGGGGAGGTTAATGCGTTGCAGCTGGGGGTGGTTAGAGCTGCTTAAGGGGGGTCATGGCTAGGGTAAGGTGCAGGGACGGGTGCAGCCATGGCAACAGACACGTCCCTTAGTGGACTGATAAAAGGAGAGGGGCGTGCCAGGGAGACAGTTCTGCCAGTTCTGAAGGGGGAGTTCTGAGTTGGGTTTTTAGAGAGTGTGGGTGCAGAGAGAAGGACTGAGGGAAAAGCTAGCCAGCACGGGGGCTTAGTGCCCCCGTGGCTGTGGGGCATGCTGTGCTTGTGTTCTACTGCTTCACTTTAATAAAAACAAGAAAAAGGACTTCCAGCGTGTGTGTGTCTCCTTCCCCCGGCCTCCGTCACAGTATTTTTAATACCATATTTTTCTTTATCATAAATAAAATAAGGGACACTACAGGTTTCCGCAAGGTTTCCCAAAGATTGCCACAGAGAAAACTGTAGAATCCAGGATACCCACAGTCACATAGATAAAACTGCAGAACACATGCTTCCTATAGTTGCCCGAGTTGCCCAGAGGACACTACAGTCAGTGCCAAGGACTGGTACTGTTCCATCCCTACAGGTGGAAATTACAAAATGCAGTGTGCGTTTTTTTTCTTCACCTCAAAAAAGAAGGGGTGGGCATTGTCTCCTAGTTTGCGCAGGAGTCTCTCTTGCAATTTGTTGTGGACGCAGCGATCTCGGTCCTGCAGTGGAGGGTAAACTTGCCGCGTGCAAAGGAAAATGTCTCTCCGAAAAGACATCCCTAGCACGTCCATGTCATCCCGGCCATAACGGAACGTGCATGACAGCATGACATAAACTGGAACACACAAACACACAGTCAGACTGAGGAAGAGGAGTCCTGAGTCATCACTAATATTCTGAGGTGTATTATGAACATTTTTCTCACCCTTCTTTCCTTTCGTTTGCACTGGATCAATCAGGACCACACCATCTACACCCCAACACAATATATGTTAATATAAAGTAAGCAGAGGAACGCTGAGCTCGTACAGATTGGTCTGTAGCAATTGCTGATAAACAAGAGCTGTAACTGGTTGATGAGCTTACCGACAGGATCAACGAAGTCACTGTGATCCACAAAGTCCCGCCTCCCCATGTACACTCCAACCTGTGACATCACACAGGTATAACCCACATGCACAGCAAACCAGAGCATAATCGTTTGGGGAAAGAGATCATAGAGAGAAAAATAGGAGATAGAAGGAAGATAGGTAGACAGAAACAGTATAACACTTACAGATTTGTCGCGGGACAGCTTCTTATAAATGACATGTTTAGGACTCATGGTGTCACCTAAAGAACAAATAAACAAACCAATAAACAAACACACCTGTGAGCTGCCTATGAGGTGCCGCCAGGTGTTTGGCAAAGTCACGAAATACTGAATTAATCCAAACTAGCTTCTTAATGTCTAAATGCAATTTTTTTTTTTACAAATTTTATGCACAATTAAATTGCAGCCAGTATCATTCACAGTGGTGGTGAAAGTTAGGCCCCACAGTCCCCAAAGAAAACTGATTTAGTTCAGATTTGCCCCCATTTTACCATCAACAACATGCCATACAAACTCTGGAAACACACATACAGCCTCTCTGGGGTGATAATATAATGATGGGCATTTTATTATCTCCTGAGAGTTTGTATGGAATGCTGTTGATAGTAAAATTTTGGCAAATCTGAACTAAATTCATTCATATTCTATTCATGTTGGAGACATCTGGTTCCTTTAATTCCTCTCCCCCGAAAAGAAATCCACCTCTCTACAGTGAATCGCATAATATCCACTCTGAACCACACTGTTTACATACACAGAATAAAAAAAAAACTGATGGAATCCTCTTTTTTAGCTAATGCAGTCACACATTAAAACATTTATTTTTATTTATTTGATCCTTTGTACAAAATGTATATAGGTTTATTCACTGTGTTCATACAATCTCTCTCTCTCTATATATATATACTATGTACTTACACATATATAAAACTATTTATCTATCTACTCAAATGTATTAGTGCAACAGCATTAGATAACGCAGACTGTTATCTCAGTTTCCTCCTCATCAGCAGTTCTACAGTGATAATACATTAGATTAGGATTAAGAAGTATCACTTAACCAACACACACACACACACCCTCACAGCATGCACTACACATCCAGTAGTACAGAATGAGTACTGAATGTGGGTATATGTATATATACTCATAATAATCAATATGTATAATTATAATTAAGACAATCGTATCAGTTCCAAGCAGTTTTGCGGTGCATTTTAGCACGAAGAGCGATGACACATTCATTTTGTTCTCATAAAGTTTTATCACAAAGATCTCGTAAGTCATTAATACCAGTGGTAATGGTTCCCACGGCAACCTAAGAGTTATAAACATATGTAAAAATTATATGTTGTTCAGGGTATTAAAATTTTGACTTATCAGTTTCTGTGAGCCAATCAGATCATTTGTTCCAAAATCTAGTCTGCTGATTGGCTGACAGCTATTCTTGATTAGTCTACCAGTCAGTAAATACATTCACATAAGACACGCCCACTTTCAGCCTGTAATTGAAATATTGACTGGTATCCCGCTATACCTATTGAAGATTCCCTGAACACCACAGACTGCAGATCAAGACTAACATTTTTTGACAGGCAACCATCCAAACACACATATATACACACACACACACACATACCAGCATAGCCTTCAGCCCCCCATGTGTCCACAAAACAAACTCACCTGTGTGCGGGTTAGCCCAGCGGATGCTCAGGTAGAAAGGGGTGTGTGCAGGCGAGTACGAATGGTCGTATTTGTAAGATGTGTGAGGCTCCGCCCCCAGGCTGGGCCTGCACTTACTGGATTTTTCCGTCAGCAAAATTCTCAGACAAACACACACATAATCCTTACAGCAGCCCAGACACAGGCAGGGTTTGCGGCTGAGATCAGGGTTGGTTTTGTCCGTGTGGTGGAGATTGTGAGAGGTTTTATTCCTTAAAGTAAATTAGAATTAAAACTATCATTTTTAATCATTGTCCCCCACCCCCAACCAATATCAACACAGGGCTTTGCTTAATCTTAATCTGACACATTCTGTGTGATGAGCATGAGGACACCTGCAGTGAACTGGGCCGCCCCGGGGCTTTGTGGGGCTGGATGATACGCCAAAAAACAAGGGGGTCGTGTTGTATAAAAAAACAGACGCGTGAATCAGTAAAGTGGTCTTTCACAGTCTTGCATGAACACACCACTGCACACATTTAACCCATTCACCCAAGTGAAGGAATGGGCAGCACTGGGTGTGGGGGCAGGGTGTGGAGTCGGTACCTTGCTCAAACCTTCCAATCATAGGGGCAACTCCCTAACCACCAGGGCATAGGCATGTTTAAAGCTTAGCACAATTATGGACGAAATAATGAACTCTGATGGAATACATGAGCACTCTGATTCCTCAAAACACCCCCCAGAAACTGGAGCTGTTATTGGTCAGTACAGAAACACTGTGACTGGGGCATATCATGGTTTTCTGTTAAATGAACACTGCGAAGACAACATAATGACTAACACTAATGCTGAGCATCATTCCTGACCAGTGACTTTTCAGAAGGAGAAGAGAGAGTGAAGCATTTGTGCTATTGTTGGTGTTGATGCTCATGCTGGCTTCTCACGCTTTATTTGGCAGCACAACTGGACAAAGATGTAGCCTAACCACAGAAGTGTAGCTTTGGAAACTATGGTGTCAGAAGACCATTTCAATCAGTGACGTATATTACTGATCATTTCTTGTTGTTCCCACACAACTCAACATTTTGAAAAATAAATTCTAAAGTCTTCAAAGTATTGATATTATATAATAGAATAAGAGAAAGTGGTTGTGGTGAAGTAGGGAGAATAATCCTGACAGTAGTGAGGACACTGGTGGGGGGGTGGGGGGGGTGTATGTACTCCAATTGGGAGCATTTCTTAAACACTTAAAAGCACAGTACTGACCCCAGGAGGCCATGCTGAGAGTATTCAGAAGATTTACCATGTCTGTGTGTGTAAAACCATGTGATTAAACTCAGCAGTCCGAGTACTCATGTCAGCACAGATTACATACATACACACGTACGTACACACCCAGTCCCCTCACCTGGGGGCTCAACATAATCACAAATCTCTGCAGACACGTGCATACATCTAGCCATGTCAGGATGTGTTCACACGTCCTGTATGTATACATGTGCACATTTTACACACGTGTAAATATAGATATATATATTCCTATATATTTACATGTGTACATACACATGTACACACATGTATATGTATATATATTTATAAGAAATACCAAGATTTCATAGACATACACAGACACCTCATACACATTTATCATTTTATCATGACTTATACACAGACAACAGGATGCAGAGTTCATCTTTAGCCCCACCCCTACAATTAATCTGACCGTGTTGAATTCAAGCTCTGCCCTCCTGCAGCAGCACCAATGAGACACTGCAATTCAATAAACTGTGGAGAAAATGGAATTAAAATCTGGCTCATTCTGCTGTCAGTCATCTCTACACCACCCACTGAGCTCATTATGTAGAGCTGGTTAAACACACTGCACAGGCGTTTCTTGTATGTATGTGTGTGTGCAAAAACACGATGAAAACACTCTCCCCACATATGTATGGATGCATGTGCTGGATTTTCAGGTTTCTCTACTGTGTACTGTAATAGTGACATTAACCGTTGCTGTGAGAGATCCAGTAACAGCCTGTGTTTTCCTCTTTCAATCTGTGCACTAAAAGAAAAAGTCAACGCAGAGCTTAGTTTTCAGGTCTGCAATGAGAACACAAGTAAACGTTTAGGCATTTTACTGCCAGCTAAAAAAAATTAATAAAACAAGAGTTCTTTTTTGGCCCAGACATTAACATTAACTGGGCAATATGATGTAAAGGGGTTTCGACCTGGGACAAAAATGAAGGAGTGGCTGAGAACGCTCAACGGGGCATCTGCTTCAAAGGGACAGCGTCCATATTTCAGTCAAAAAAGGGCCAATGGGCTCGCAAGAAAAGCCCACTGTCGTTGAGGAGGTTTGACCATGAGCCATAGTCATAGCAACCAGAATGATGATCTTACTGAAATTGGGGCTTAAATTATCCAGCAACATTTAAATGGTCCTGCTTTGTGAAAGCTACTTATGACAAGCTACACTGATTTAAGAACTGACATGTTCTTTTTTAGCGATTATGGATTTCTTAACTTAAAAGAGCATTTTGTTTCAATATTGAGTGCCGTTCACAGATGCGCTGGGGAAGGTGTGGCTCTGCCGACCCTCTCAGCCAATGAGCAGTGAGAGCGAGTCGGCTGCAGCGAAGTAAATTTGGCAGAACCAGGCACTGCAGCTAAATCGCTGATACGCAAATGAACCTCGGGGGAGGTTGTATATGTAAGGCAGGCAGAAGCAAACACACACATGGCATTATCAAGCAGTGGTTAAACTAACAGCTCCTTTAAATATTTTGGAAACCAGATGCGTGAGACTTTCCACATGTCCATCTCCAGATAAATGCGTGCGCAGATGCACGTGTGAGCAGAGAAGAGAGCGTGAGAACAGGAGTGCTGATATGAATGATGAATGATGTTACATTATCGGGTCTCCCCATCGCACCCTCCCCCCGTCATGCTGCATCCTGAGAAACACCATGTCCAAGTGCCAGAAAAGAAAAGTGCGACTGCTCTCCCTCCGCTTCGTCCTTTAACAGGCAGCCAATCACGTCAAATCAGAGTCGAGACAGACCAATCACAGGTCAGACCAAAGCACTGCCTTGCTGCCCTTCTCCACACTGACCACGTAGGTGCCCGATGGAGACCACGACACAGAGTTAATAGCGGAGCTGTCAAACACAAACAAGGGGAGGGGAGACAATCAATCAGGCAAAGCAGAACAAACAATTAGCAACATTATCATCGCCATGATTACACAACATCAGCATCAACAGCTGCTTTATGTCCATTTCAGTACCACTCACTGAGGACAGCTTGACCTAAACTGACCTAAACAGGCAGTCAGGTTTGTGTGGCACAAAAGATAACGCTGAATTAAACATGGGTTTATCTGAGCTAATCTGTATATCTGGAGCATCCAGATTAGCTAAACTGTAAGGAAGCTAAAGCTATAATGGATGGCAGGCAGAGCTAATGCTAAGCTACGCTAGATGGCGGGTAGGACCAAGTTGTTACTTAGTATGACCCACCATAAAACGTAGCTTAGCATTAGCTCTGTCTGCCCATCCAGTGCATTAGTGTCCTTACAGACAAGACCTAGCTCAACCGAACTGAACGGAAGAGGGCAGAAGACAAGCAAACTCTTTCACAGTAGATTATGACAAAAAATATTTTTATGAATAGGAGAAGACAGATGAGCTCAATGTAAAAAAATAAAGTATGTTCAGAGTTCAGTTTGACTTTAAACTGGATGAAGAGTGAGGCTGAACCGGTGAACTGGACTGACCTGTGGTTCTTGTCCAGGGTTTTGTCCAGTTTCCCTGTCAGAACGTTCCACACGTACAGACCACCATCGGCTGAACCTGCAGCTACGTAATTCCCATCAGGGCTAAGAGAGAGACAAACACTTAATGCAATCACAAGTTCTGTATTATTCAGAATAACCTCACAAAATATGAAAAAAAAAATGCAAAAAACGAATTTATTACCTATTCACCCCACAGTGGTTTGGCCCAACCCAATTACACTGAAGTTATAAGGAATGGACTGCTTTTTGGACAAGGAGCAGCCATTCAAACAGTCTGCACAGTCTTTGGGTATAAATCTGTCAGAGGACACCCCCACAAAGCATGCTCTAATCAAAAACAAGAAAAGCATGCACAGACACACGCACACTCACCTGAAGGTAACTCTGGTGAAGTCGGAGCCACACTTGAAGCCCTGAGCACTGAAATCACAAAGACACAGTAAAAACTCGCTCATGGCTTTAAAACAATAGGTGTGAATGGGTGTTCGTCTACCTGAAGGTCTGTCGCACAGCGTTGTTGCGCAGATCGATGATTTTCACCAGATCGTCACGGGAACACGTGAGCAGCTCAGTTCGATCGTGATTCAGGTCTAAAGATGTGACACGGCCCAACAGTTCCAGCTCACACACTATACTCTCAGACCTGCGCACACGCCAAGGTCCTGCAGTTAGTCCTGATTATGTCACTATATCGCAGGGGTGTGCAGCTCCGGACCTAGAAGGCCACTAAGCAGCATTGTTCAGCAGCTCAGGCTGAGGAAATAACCACTGTGCTGTACAGTGGACCTCCACTGCTCAACACCCCTGCTGTATTTGTTGAACAGCAACTCGGATCATATTTTTCAGAATATTCATATCACTCCACAACAGCATAATCAGAAAATCAGAATCCGAAACCTTCGTTGATCTCAGAGGAAATTGCTTACCGGATGTCCCAGAAGCGAACTTTCTTATCAAAATGGCCACTCATCACACACTGCTCAGTGCAGACAATGTCATTACAGCTAGAGCCCGCAAACACAGTCTTCATACCTGAGACGGAGAAAGAGCTTCAGCAAAACTAATAGTGCCAAGCAGGACCAAACGGCGTATGGCTACTACTGATGAGGCTGGAATGTTAGTGTATGTTAGTCTGCCTCAATCTTTGCACTCGTGAACATATTACAACTCATAATACTGAATTCCCTCACACTGCACTGCATTGTATGTATTATTCTGTAAATTACTGTACTGTTGCTCGTGTTTTATTTTTCGCTCTCTCTTTAGATCTCCATTTAGTTCTGTCCTGCCCGCACGTGTGTAGTCTTGTGGTGTTCCCGTTCTTGGTATTGTGCCATGATCCTAGAGGACTGTTTCAATTTACTGTGTACATGTTTGAGGTGACAAAAACCTATTTGACATACTTGACCTTCAACAGCATTGCTGTACTGGTGTAATGTTCATGGTGGTGGTAAGAGTGGTGATTTTGGGGGAAAAGGTTGTCTTACAGACTTTACTGCGCAGGTCCCAAAGTTTGAGTGTCCGGTCGTAGCTGCCCGAAACGATGCGGGCATTATCAAGCAGAAACCGAGCAGATAAAACTTTCCCGCTGTGGCCAGTCAGTGTGTGCTAGAGGGCAAGACAAGGAAGATTAGTGCTTGTGTACAAACACAGTCCCAGATACGCTTAAACATGAGGTTTTCAGGTCTCAGTATGAGGCTGAGATCAGCTGCCCGGCTCTACTGCACCTCCCTTCTCCCGTGTCTGTGTGTTTGTGTATGTGCGTGCTGCAGCTACATATGCGTCTCGTTGAGACACACATCTAGCCCAGCCGCTTCAGTTCCAGAGGCCCTACAAACCAGCTCAAACCACTCAACCTAAATAATGCTGGGAAAACAACAGAGGCTTCTGGAAGGAGTGCAGGGACAGAGCAAAGAGAGCCAGGCTTCAGACCTTTTACATTACATCATTGACCTTTAGATCTAAATAAATAATAATCAGTTTATAATACCTTTATGGACCATAAAATAAATAATTAAAAAAAAAAACAACAACAAATAGGAATCAAGTGTATAGTGTTGGGGTTCTTCATATCCTGAAGAAAATGAGTGAATATTCCTTCTTCTACTTTCACCAGAACTATCATCTCCATTTCCTTCTTCCTCTCTCACACCAACTGCCTATATGTCCTCCCTCACCACACCCATAAACCTCCTACTAAAATGAGACAATATTTATATTTACTTCAGTAAATATATTTGTTCCTTGCGGTACAGATTCAGCCTTAAAACATCCTGTGGTAAAGCTACTTTCCTCCCTGGTGGATAACTAATTCCACCCTAAAGTTTTCTTACCCTCAGTCTGTAGTCGTCCACCGTCCAGATCCTACTGGCAAAGTCATTGGATGCAGCCAGCAAGTAAGAGCCCTGAGAGGACACACACATACACACTAGATTTAAGCATATATAACCAAGCTGTAAAGTGTCCATTTGTCATATGTGAACACGTCACAGCACAGCAATAAATTCAGCATTAAAATTTAATTGTAAACAGCATTAAATTCTCTCTCTGCATTTAACCCCTTCACAAAGCCAGAAACACAGTATCCAGGGAGCAGTGTGTGCCTTTCTCAAGGGTACCTCAGCAGTCCTGGCATTGACTTCTAACCACTAGACCAAAAGCTACACCCACAATTACATGTGAGCAGGGTCAGTAACTCCCCAGCTGTGGAACATTATCTAGTGAAAAGTATTGAGATGATTCTTATACTGAATAAATTTAATTGTTTTAAGGTGCCACCTGACAGGTGGTCTCACACAGCTTGTGTAATCTCTATAAAGATGCAGTAATCAATAGAACAGGACATCAGTCACCCCCTAATTCACATGGTCTTACATCTACCACACCACAACCATGATAAAAGCCTCACTTGGACTCTCCCAGTTAGATGCAATTTAGATGGAAAAAGGTTTGGTTTGGTGGTTGCATTTTTAAATTTAGGATTTGTTTATTTTTGACAACTGCACCAGCAAGGAGGGATTAGGGGCAGTGAATACTATTCAAACCAAGCCATACTGTCATACCATCCGAGCCTAATGGAAGTCATTCACCCAACCCAGTGAAACGCTGGTTAAGAGATCACTTATCCCGCTCTAAGCTGGAAAAGAGAAGAGGTATGATTTTCCATAATTAGCTCACTTGTGTCACCTGCACACTTTGAGGACTGTTTTGAGAAAGTGTACAGCACCACTTCCAATGCATTTAAAGATCATGTTACAATACTTTTCATTTTACATTACATTAATTTGGCTGACATTTTGAATCAAAACAATAGCTTTTTTAAAAAATAAACTGAAATGGCCATTTTATTGTTTGTCTTTTTGAATGTATATTATGTCTCTGTGTGTCTCATTTGGCCTTGTTTACATAACTAGCAGGGACTCCGTGATAAATGACTTTTCACCAGGGTCATATTCAAACCCTGAACCAGTGCCACTCACATTCCTCACTGCTACTGTGTGCCGTGTTCTGCTTATAGGGACTGTTAAAACAAGTAATCATGACTGAATGCTCAGACGGGCAGCTGTGGGTCACTGATTCTGATATATCTGGGAATGGGACTGATGCTTCTGCAGTACTGAGAGTTCTACTCACAGTGCTGTCAAACTCAATACTGGTGATTCCAGCGTTGCTGCCCGTTAACGCTCCCTTGGCTTCACAGCGACCTGGACACACATAAAACAACTGTTACACACGGAGCTCTCATTTCTCTTTTTTGTTTTTAAAAAACGTTTTTTTTGTTACACAGTGGGAAATACTCTGTACCCATGCCCTACAGCTTAGGGTCATGCAGAGATATTTATAGTGACTGTGTAAATAAATGATGCCTGTTCAAAAGTCAACCTCTAGAGATGACAGAAAGCTGGGTTGTAGCACATAGAGACACCTCAAACTATATCCTCCAGTGGCTGACTCTGCAGGTGTGAAAGTTCTAGAAGGTCTCAGCTTGAAAACTGGAGATCAAGAGCCTTTGCTTTAGCCTTCCCTGCCCCTCCATCCTCCGGGGTATGTGTGTGTGTGTGTGTGTGTGTGTGTGTGTGTGTGTGTGCCATTACTGAGTGTGTGTCAGGTTGCTCTGAGAGACTCACATTCAGCCCAGGCGCTTCAATATCAGCTGCCCCACAAACCAGCCACACACAACTAGAGCATGCTGGGAAAACCACAGGGGGCTGCTGGGAGGAGCACAGGAACGGGGCAAAGAGACAGTGAGGCTTCAGACCTTTTACATCACATCACTGACCTTCAGAACTGACCTTTAACACTGCCCTTTAACAATCAGCACCCGAGGCTGAGGTGAAGTGTTTCCTCTATATTTTTATTGTAGAAATAGGACAGCTGTGTGTGAACAGAAGCCTGCAGCAACACAGAGCTATTTAATTATCCTTCCACACACAGAACGCTTTGGAAAGTAACTAATGTGAGGAATTGTGATTTTTTAAAAATGTAAATACTTCTAATAAAAAAGCTAATTATTACAAAATTACTTAATTACAAAACCGAAAATGATTGTAAAGGATTTCTTGCAGTCCACCTGTGGTACCTTCAATGTCCACCAGGGGCATCAGCCTATACTTTGGAACCACTTTCTTAATAAAAAAAAGAAAAATAGCATGAAATACTGAAAACTTTTTAGCTTTTTTTCCCAACCTAATTTCTCTTTTCTTGAACATGGAAAGTTAGATCTTATTAGCGAAGAGCGGACGAACTTAACACATCTCAAAGAAACAGGCTTACTGGAGTGTTCTAATGGTAATGTAGAGTCTGACTGTGCGACCAAAACACTTCAAACTCCTCTTGAAGGAATTGCCCATCGTGTACTCCTGGGAGTGAGTTTATGAAGATGAATCAGTGCGGTTGCTCTTCATCTTTACCTGCTACAACCTCCCATAACTTCACCCTGCGGTCCATCCCTCCTGTTGCTAGGAGACGGGATCCAGGACTAAACCTCACCGCATTCACCTCGCCGTCATGGGCATCCTGTACACACACATGCACATACATAGTTGCTATTACTGTAAGGAAGTTCCGTTGTTTTGTGTAATGCTGTAATGATACACACTTCATTATCTCAAAAAATATTGAATAGCCTGTGTATTTGTGAGGACCAGTTAAACATCCCCACTTCAACAGATGGTCATCTGGACATCTGGTGCATTGTGGTTATAATCGGGAAACAGTGAGTGACTCAGTTGAGTGACGCAGTTCTAGAAGGTCTCAGCTTGAAAACTGGTGATCAAGAGCCTTTGCTTTATTCTCCACTGCCCCTCCATCCTCCTGTGTGTGTGTGTGTGTGTGTGTGTGTGTGTGTGTGTGTGTGTGTGTGTGTGTGTGTGTGTGTGTGT
>JBBIGB010000001.1:20609420-20621296 GCA_037577075.1 Alestopetersius hilgendorfi | reverse complement strand
GAATCGCTGACATGATAATCGTAATCGAATCGAATCGTGAGACCAATCAAGGTTCACACCTCTAATATATATATATATATATATATATATATCATGCTATGACATGCAACAGTTAAGACGGTTAAGAATACCTGTGCGCAAATGAGAGACAGGGAAATGGCAAGGATGCAGGGAGTAGAGCTTGAGAAGGTGGAGGAGTCCAATTGAGTGTGAAGAGAGGTGAAGAATAGAGTGCAGACAGTGTGGAAAAATTGCAGTAGTGATTAGTGTCGTGGAGTGAGTGGCAAGAGCAATATGTGTGGTGGAATAGGTCAACTGAGGGTTAAGTGTCTTGCTCAAGGACAGTGGTAGAAAGTGGGGGTTTGGAACCGCAGCTTTGTGGCAATTGAGTTCGCTGGTAGGTGTTACGTGAGGTGGAATGGGTGGAGAAGAGTGGCAGGAGTGATTCGTGTTGTGAAATGGGTGGAGAAGAGTTGTAGAAGTAATTTGTGTGGTGGAATGGGAGGAGAAGAGTGGCAGGAGTGATTTGTGAAAGTGCAGGTGTACAAGACAGTAGTGAGAGCAGCTATGGTTTGATGGTTTTGAGGCAGTGGTGCTGACAAAAAGACAAGAAGCAGGGTCTGAGACTCAGAGCCAGAGCATCTCCAGAACAGGTGTTGTGGGGTGTTCTCAGAATGCAGTGGTCACAACCTACCAAAGACTCCAAGGAAGGACACCTGGAGACAGGGTCATGGGCTGTCCAAGGTTCAGTGATACTTCAGTCCCACAGAAGATCTGCTATAGCTCAAATGTTCCCATGTTCCTGTCCACCACCATAAGCACCTACAGTGGGCACATGAACATCAGAACTGGTCCATGGAGTGAGACTAGTCTGATGTTTCACGATTTCTTCTGCATCATGTGGACAGCCCACTGTGTGTGTGTCTGTGTGTGTGTCTGTGTGTGACACTTACCTTGGTAGTGATGGCTCCAGGATGCATTATGGGAAGTATAGAGGAAACGGAGACAGTGTGATGATCTGGTAAATGTTCTGCTGGGGAACCTTGAGTCCTGCATTCATTCTGATATAAAATTGACACAGACAACCTACTTTGCAGACAACGTTGCTTCAGGCCAAGTTCACTCCTTCATTGAGATGTTCCCTAATGGCATTGAAAAGGCATCTTTCAGCTTGATAAGCACCCTGTTGCACTGCAAACGATCAAGCATTCGTGGGGTGTTCTGGGCAAACAGGTGTAATCCATGCTGGCCCCACCACACAGGACTTAAAGGATCTGCTGTTAATGTCTTGGTGCACAGCACCACCTTTTTCAGGGTACCAGTAATTCTATAGGGTTCTGAACGCCCTTCTGTGTCTAGAAAATCTGATCATAGATCCTCCTCCTTGATGTATCTGTGAGTGCAAGTCAGTATAACTAAGGGATTCTGAGCCGTGTTAACTTGGTGGAAGAGGAGGCAAAATATATTTCTGCCTACCGATGACATACAAAACAGACATTAGAGGCCCTGCAAACCCCCAAAGCTTAAAAAAACAATTGTCCTGTTCAGGGACCATCTCTTCTCCTAACACTCTAACTATGATCTTGCGCTACTCCTTTATAAAGATTTCAGCTTTTAGAATTCTCCTCTGGTTCTCACACAGCCCTGAAACTTGAGTGTTTCCTTGTTTTGTAAGTCACTTTGGACAAAAGAGTCTGCCAGCTGAATGTAATGTAATGTGCAGGCAGATGTAATGTTACAGAAAAAAAGGCAAAAAGGTCAAGTTAGGATTCGGGTGGACTTTTAATGCAGTGTGTGTTTTGCATCTCGCTCTCCCTTGTTGGGTTCTGCAGGCATACACTACTTGGAGAAGTAGTTTTGGGTTTGGAGTTTAAAACAAGTTTGGCCTGAGCACCTGCACCTGCAGAAACACACACACACACACACACACACACACACACACACACACGGTTTTGTCTGAGCTTTGAAATGGGGCAAAATGGACAGAGCATAAATCCCCACTCAGAGTCCATCAGACTGCTGTGTGTCTCTGTGGAGTTCTGTGTGTGCGTGCGCGACTGCCTCTAGCCTTAAATAGCTATGAGCGTGTGTGAGCTGGCCTATATAATCACAAGGTTTGGAGTGATCACATCGTTCAGAGTCAAATCCAGTATGTGTATGGTCTGACTGCTGCCTGGTGTGTTAATTACACTAAATACTAATTACTGCTTTGGTTAATGGGGGGGGCATTTTTATACACATATATATATATGTAAATATATATATATATAAATTATATTCTTTAATATTCGCCCTGTAAGTAAACATTTACTGAAAACAAAGTACTTAAGTATCATTTTGGACAATTTGTGCTACAACTGAATACTCTTTGGACCTGGTCCTGGCTGATATGAAAACTATACCAATTAACTGATCATATCAGACAAAATCACTTTTAAATATGTGTAAATATAAGATTAAAGTTAATGCTTTACTGACAGAGTTTAGTTGTTGCTTAAACTGTAACGAGACAGAAAAAAGACAATAGCAGAAAGTTTTAATTAAAGTTTTCTTGCTCAGGAGGGCAGAGCCAAACAGGATTGTTTTTGGTTTTGGTTAATTACCTCTGACTTAACCTCCTCAGGATTGCAATTTTGAATCCTGGTGATGTCATTTGTTTCTCATTTTGAGCTCATTGGCTGGCCAATATAACCTGCTAGCTGACATGATAGAGTGACTTCTCAAAGTTGCAGCTTTAAGTACTCTGCAAGTTGTGTAACGATGTCGTTTACTGTCCTCTTGTGGTCAGGCATGGTGCAGAAGCTGGACCAGAAGCTTCCGGTTGCTAACGAGTACCTGCTGCTGTCGGGTGGCGTGCGTGAGGGTGTGGTGGACATGGACCTGGATGAGCTGAGTGTGTATGCACGCGGCACGGACTACGACGTGGACTTCACCCTGCTGGTCCCTGCCCTCAAGCTGCATGACCGGAACCAGCCTGTCACTCTGGATATGCGTCATTCGGCACCAGGACACTCCTGGCTCAGCCTGCGGCTCTTTGACGAGGTAGGACTGAGTTTTACGTTGCTAGGTTACTGTAAGTTGGGTGGACAGAATAATATAGCTAATTTTACTGTTGTCAAGTCTAACATTGATTTTAACTTTAGTTATGACTACATCCATTAGTTATAAACAAAGTGATCTATAATGTTAATTTGGTATGTAATACACTACAGGAAGCGTAGAGGGCACCACTCAAATGTGTGCTTTAAGAGGAAATGGCAGAGTGAGATTTGATTAGTCAGTTAATTCATCCATACTTTCATTGGTAATACAGTAAAGTGGATACGTGATGTTACCCAGCTAGCAAAACAAGATTAGCTGTTTAGCATATTCAACCATAGCACTGGCAACTAACATTTCCCTCTTCCACGAGGGAACCGTGGGCAGGTGGAAGGACTGCTGCACGGAGGCTGAACACGATGTCAGCGGGGCCAACTACTTCTTCTCTCCCACACTGGTGTCTGACTGGTTCCACGAAGCCGTAGACTCCGTTCTGCGGGAGCTGGGGCGAAAGCCGCAAAGAGGCATGCCCCGGATGGAGAAGATGGAACGCAGCGGCACAGTGACTTCAATTGTGCTGGCGGCGGGCGGCAGTCGAGTCCTGTACGACCTTGTGCCTGTGGTATCTTTCAAAGGCTGGCCAGCCGTAGCCCAGGGCTGGCTGATGGAGAACCATTTCTGGGACGGCAAGATCACAGAGGAAGAAGTGATTAGCGGCTTCTACCTGCTACCCGCCTGCTCGCCCACAGGCTGCAAGGAAAAAGAGTGGCGCCTGTCATTTGCCCGCAGTGAGGTGCAGCTGAAGAAGTGCATCTCCAGTGGCTTGATGCAGGCATTCCAGGCCTGCAAGGCCCTGATCAGTAAGCTGCTGCTGTCGCGGCCCAAAGCAGTCAGTCCCTACCACCTGCGCTCACTCATGCTGTGGGCCTGTGATCGGCTGCCCCACACCTACCTGGCACAGGAAGACCACGCTGCTCACTTTCTGCTGGGTCTGCTAGATGACCTGCAGCACTGCCTGGTGAACAAGACATGTCCAAACTACTTTGTCCCACAGTGCAACATGCTGGAGCACCTGAGCGAATCTGCAGCTATCCTGCATGCTCGCCGCCTGTCTTCGGTGCGCTCAGACCCGGTTGAGCATCTGCACAGTGCCGTCCAGTGCTCCAGCGTCTCTGCTGCCCACCTACCCCAGGCCACGCCCACTGTGCCACCTGAACCCACCTCTGATCCCGACTCTGCCCATGACCACCACCTCGCTCAGAAGCTTCAGCAACTGGTGACAGAGAATCCTGGGAAGTCTATCTCCGTCTTCATTAACCCTGACGACGTCACGCGGCCGCACTTCCGCATTGATGACAAGTTCTTCTGAATCCATGTCCACGCCCACATTAACTGCTTCTCACGACACTGTTTACATTGTGAAAGCTGGGATTAACACGAACCATAATTTAAAAAAAATAATTAAAACATCAGCTACGTGTGGTTATTATTAAGAGACCATCTTAACTAAGGGGGTGAGAAAGCTTCAGTCAATCCGTCCAGCCTGAGACACGACTGTAGGTCACAATAACAACAACAATACTGGACTTTAACAAACTGAAGGACGAAAGAAGGTGACAGTAAAGGGGAAGAGAAGGGGAGAAAGGGGGAATGTAAAATCACTGCTGCAGATTATATTGTAATGAATTGCTGACTCACACACACTATTGTTTAAACGTGTTGATTTAATCTTCACACACTTCAACAAGCCTAACCCACAAACACTGTCAGATCAAATCCTCAGCAGTTTATTTGTTTTTTTCCACCATTTCAAAACACCAGTTGTCCTGACTTCATGAAGAACAGACCCATAGAATCCCAAATTACTCATCCCTACATACCCCCTAGCATCCCTACACACCTCCCAGTGTCACAGTATCACACACAGCATAACTGTCCTCTTTCTCTCGGGATGGATACGGTGGTCCTCCCTCTCCACCATCACTCAGCATAACTGTCCTCAGACTCTCTGGGTGGGTAGGGTGGTCCTCCGTCTCCTCGATTACTCAGCATAACTGTTCTCTCTGGGTGTGTAGGGTTGTCCTCCCTCTTCCCATCGCTCAGCATAACTGTCCTCTCTCTCTCTCTGGGTGGGTAGTGTGTTCCTTCCTCTCCCCCATCAGTCAGCATAACTGTCCTCAATCTCTCTGGCTGAGTAGAGTGGTCCACCCTTTTCCCAAGCACTCTGCATGATGCTAGCCAAAATGGGTGTGCCAGGGCTCTGTCATGATTCTGCCTCCACCAAAAGGCAGTTTTATGAAATTTCAGCCGCGCTTGAGCCTCACCTGCCAACTGTAAGCACTATTATTGTGAAGTTGTAGCATTTAAGGGCAAAAACAGCTCAGCCATATAGCGGTAGCTGCAGAGCTCCAAACTGCCTCTGAAAGCAACATCAGCTTGAAAAATGAGGAGCTTCATGAAGTCAGGTTCCATGGCTGAGCGGATGCACACAAACTTAAGAACACTATGTGCAATGCCATTCATTGTAGTGTAGTGGTGTAAAGCACATAGGTATCCAGGTGTCTGTGTACCTGTGGCCATGAAGGGTAAATGTTTTGCTTGTTTTTTTTTTCTTTATGGCAGTGGTGATATCCATGAATAAGGAAGTGCTAATCAAACACACACACACACACACACACGCTCACACTTTCCTGCTGCTGTGCATATGCTAATTATTTTATACATTAGAAGCTGACCATTCCGCACCTGCTGCTGAGCACACAATTACTTTTAGCCTTTTCATGCTAATTAGCCAGTATGCTAATTGGAGTTTATGTGTCAAATGAGTTTGCTGAATGTGAGGAAACCAAATACTGCTTTAAATACTAGCCTGCCCACTTCACTTAAACAGACCGACTGTCAATCACACAGTTCCAGTTCTGGCACTTTCTCAGACACGAGGATACTCTCAGCGTCTACAGGGACCAATCGCAATGCCTTATCGTACATGTTCGTCAATCAGAGTTTGGCTTGTTATAATGTGATTCTGCGTTGAGTGTGTATTAGACAGAAAGTGTGTTTTAGTCAGATTTTGTGGTATAAATGTGGACACACTATAGTTTTATATGTAAATCTCACTGTTATAATGCTGCACTACATGTTGCTTTTATGTGTGTTACATAATAAATGTGTACAGGATCCAAAGACCCAGGAATCTCGTCATTTTATTCAGTCCTTTCCTAAACACTGAAAGCCCTTTTCTTTTTCATTCTAAAGATGTTGCTTTATAACAATAAATATCAGAATAATATTGTTGTGGTCATTTTAGTGTCTCCAGCACCCCTCATTGTTCAATTTGTGGCATGACGTCAGTACAAAGTGTATGCAATAATCCCTCAGTTTTACACGGATCAGCATTCGCCGAACTGTATTTCCAGTGGTGGCGGTAATACCCTGAAACGTTGTCAACCGCCATAAAAAAGAAGAAAAAAAAGAAGCCTGCTGCAGCATGTGGCATGACTGATCTGTGGCCCCCCATTTATTTACATTTTCCTTAAGGGTAATGCATTAAGTTTATAATGCAATTAAACTGGGAGCATTTGTGGGGCATATTTAGGGTTTTTAGTACCAAAACACAATTCATTTTTTCACTATAAATGGGTGCTCTTGGAACGTAACAATTAATGTATTACTTCAAAATGTTCCCACCCCTTGATGTCATCAGAATCAGAAAACTTGATTTATCCCAGAGGAAATTGTTCATATCACGACTGCACACTCCGACAAGACATAACAATACAGAATAAAAATACCTGAATATATAATAAATATACTCACTATAAATATATTAAGAAGGAAATAGTACAGTTTACCCGTAATAAAAGTATACTAGAGGAGAATATAGTTACGTTTTAATTAGAACACTCTGTACAGTAAGTAGAATAAAACAGTTACGTCTAAAGTACCTTTATCAGAAAAATTGAATTGTGAAATTACAAAAATGCAGTTAAGAGAGAAGAGGTATTTGGAATCGAAATGTATTGCACATAGGTAACAATGGTTACCTTGTAGGATGTTTTTCAGGCATGATTGGTTACCAGACAGTGAGTGTTCATGCCTGTTCTAGATGCATTTTGAAATAATCAAAACTGTCCTATCAAAAAGTTTTCTTTTCCTTTGAGAGTAACTAGAATAATGTGGAAAGACCAGTGACCAACATCAAGACAAGTCAAATGTGCAAAAACCAATGAAAAGGGAAATCTGAGACCACAAGAAAAACAGCTTATCAGAGAACAGATTCGGGTACTACAGCCATTGTTTGGGTTATGGTGAGGTTTAGACAGACACAGACCCATTGTACCTTGAAAATGGTCTGGGGCAACCATTATTCCTCCTCCACCAAACTGTTTGGTACTAGTAGGCAGCATTCTCCTGCCAGGCGCACAACCCAGCTGTGTCCATTGGGCCATCAGGTAGTTTGTTTTCTTTTTTGCATTATAGCACCCACCTTTTTTGCCCACTAAAATGCTTTAAAGGGTCCCTCCCAGTTTTGTGAACTTGGGATGAATTTATGTAAGACTATTGGGTTTCTAACAAGGGATCACATATTGGCAAAGGATGATTGGTTGATTGGACACTTTTGAATGAATGAATGAATGAATGAATGTAATGTAAAGTGCACAGTCTGTATGGGGAACACACTTTCTGCGCATTTTAATGTACAGTTACTGTTACTGCTGAGTTTAACAAATGCATATACTTTGGTGTGTTTTATTTTTGATTCTTTTACAATTTTATGAAGTAAATAATATAGAAACCGTGCAGAAAATGCAGAAGTGTGTTGTCTGCAGAGAGCGTGTACTTATTAAACTTACAAATCAACAACAAAAACCAAAGTGGTGCAACCTTCCACACACGAGCGTGGGTTTATGAAGACTTCCAGGGCTTGCAGTTCTTGAATTCTCTGGATCGCCAACTCCAGAGAATTGTTGCAGAAATGTTACACACCTCAGCCGTCTTTGGACCCCCAAGTGTAAACTCAGCTAAAGCTCTAAAAAAAAGCCTTTCCTATATTCACACTGCACTGGGTTCAGCAATGTGGAGCTCTGCCTAAACAAAAGAAATGCTGAGAACCAGAAGGGTGTGTGTGTGTGTGTGTGTGTGACACTTAAGTTATTATGGTATCTTGCTGACTGATTGTGGATGGTATTTATTTCTGTTTCTTACTGCTGAGCTTTCACAGCTTAATCAGCTAAACATGGACATAATACAGCACCCCATTTTTGTGTGTGTGTGTGTGTGTGTGTGTGTGTGTGTGTGTGTGTGTGTGTGTGTGTGTGTGTGCGCGTTTCCATCTCTCGGGCCAGTTATTTTTATGTCTTGCTGCCTCAGCACCCATCCACACACCTGCGACCCTCCCTAGCACTTTATAAACACACACACTCGCGCAGTACTGTACTCTGTGTATGGGTGGGGGGGTGTGTGTGTGTTTATAAGTGACCTACATCAGCTGGAGAAGAGTTTAGTTACCATCCTCAGCACCTTCATTGGCACAGCAACAAAAGCTAGACAGAAAAATATGTCCTTTTTTATGCACATCGAAAAGCCCATGTCATACAGATATCAACATTTATCCCACCTTTCCCTTCAGCCAGAGCTCCACTCATGCTGTTTGTGTGGTCTAGTCCACCAAGAATGATCATAATTCATTTCTGCGCTGTTTTCTAACTGCTTGTTATCTCTTAGAACTGTGCCTGAAATATGTAAATGAGCTCTATTCTGATTGGCTGCCCTGTATTGGGCTTCTTATAATGTGGATCAGCAGGGCTACGCAGCTTTAGACTGAGAAGACAAATATATGGAAATTATTCAAAATGTGCTTTTTTTTGCAGTTGAATTTGCATATAAGGACTATATATAAGAACTGTCGTCCCCAGATATAATCACCCCCACCCCTAGACCAGTCTATAATCACAGCCTCCTCCATATCAGTCTTTAATCAACCCCACCCTCAGTCCAGGCTACAATCACCTCTAACTCCTACCTTCTATAATCACTCCACCAGGCCAGTCTGTTATTACTCACACCCCCATACCAGTCTATAATCACTCCTGCAGATCGCCCAGCCTTCAGGCCAATAATTAAATTCAGTTCAATTTTATTTATATGGCACTTTTTACCATCAATGTTGTCACAAGCTGCTTTAAAGAATCCAGGTCCAAGGCCAAGGGCGTCAGAGGCAAGGAATAACTCCCTGAAGCTGGAGGAAGAAACATTTTGAGGAACTAAGAGTCAGTATTGGAAGCACATCCTCCTCTGATCGACCTGAAGAGTAAGGGTAGATGTCCCTAGAGAGAAAGTTATGTGACATCCAATTTTGTATATCCTCTGTGCAGTCCTCAATCTTATTTAGTCTATGTTTATCATCTGGGTTGGCTGATATGTACAGCCATGTTTATAGCAGTGGAACTAATACGAATAACCGTACCTTATGGCAACATGTAAAACGTAAATAAAAGAGGTCCTAAGACACACCCTTGCAGGACTTTTTCTTAGGTGTGCGCTGATGATTCCCAGTTTAAATTTACAAAACTGATAGCAATCAGTCTGATATGATCTGAACCAGGATAAGGCTGTTCCTATGACTCCAACCAGGTTTTCTTGTCTGTATAGCTGAATTCACTCATCAGTAGTTTTAAATGCTGTACTAAGGTTGAGCAAACAAGCAACGATATGAAGGCTTAATCAGCAGACAGTAAAAGATTGTTTACAAGCTGTTTTATTGCTGTAATGAGGCCAGAATCCAGATTGGAATTTTTATATATGTGATTCTTATGTAAAAACAAACATGAGTGTTGGGCAACATTCTTAGATAAAATGGTAGATGATAAATATGTCTGTAATTTGATCCCCTCAGACCAGTCTATAATTACCCCTACACCCAAACAAGTATATCATCACACCAGTCGGGTCAATAATGGGTGGTGGTGGCGCAGTGGGTGGGATACTTGCCTCCAGACCAAGAGGTCATGGGTTCGAATCCTACCCTCAGCACACCACCAATGGGTTCCTGAGCAAGACCCTTAACCCCAAGTTGCTCCAGGGAGACTGTCCCCTGTAGTTAGGGAATGGAAGTCGCTTTGGATAAAAGCTTCTGATAAATGCCGTAAATGTAAATGTAAATGTAAATGTAAATAATAGCCGAACTGTCTGGTCTAACACCACCTGAGACCAGTCTACAGTCCTATCCGCATCAGTCTAGTCTATCATCACCCCATACCAGTCTGAAATCCCATAATAACCAGTCTGAAATTATCCCTACCCCATAGCCTATCATCACCCCAGACCAGTCTGTAATAAACCCCACAGATCGGTATAACGCCTGCCTCGATCCGTCTGTAATCACCCCAGACCATTCTGTAATCCCCAGGCCCTTCTGCAATTCTTCCTCCAGACCAGTTTATAAAACCTTCTCAGACTGGTCTAACACCACCCCAGACCAGTTTTTTCCACCTGAGACCAGGCTATGATTGCCTCTAGACTACCCTCCAGTCTATAATACCACAAGACCAGTCTGTAATCACCACAGACCAGTCTTCAATCCCCCCCAGACCACGTTATAGAATATATAAGCGAGAGAGAGAGAGAGAGAGACAAAGTCTATGAAAACGGAGCAGAGTGAGGAAGAGAGAGTGCGTGTATGAAAAAGGGAAAAAGAGAGACACACAGAGAGAGAGAGAGAGAGAGAGAGAGAGAGAGAGAGAGAGAGTTCATCGGACTTTTTGTACTTCGAGGCACCTCCAATTCCGTGACGTCACTAGGGCGTGGTTACGTTAGTAACTGACAGCAGCAGCAGTAGAAGCTCCGCCCACCGGCGCGCGGACAGCAGCAGGTAAATCGCGCGAGCCTCCATCAGCCCGGGATCAAAGGCTCCGCGCCCTCCCACCAATACACACACACACACCCACCCACACACACACGCGCGCGCACACACACACACACACGCATAGACATATATACACCCTCACTCTCTCTCCTTCACACACAGACACACGCACACACAGGCGCGAGACCGGGTTACAGCAGCAGAGCGAGCCGCGCCCGCGAGGAAAAACGAAGCGACTTCATCAGTTTCGTCATCATCATCATCCTGCGCGAGCTGCGGGGAGATGGAGACCAAGGACAAAGGAGTTGGTGAGTACGACTCTGTGTGTGTGTGCGCGCGCGCGTGTCTTGGACTGCGGTACTCTTGAACAGGCGCGCGAGTGTTGAGCATCCTGATGCAGCAAAAAGCCCAAAGCAACACTGACTCCTTCCACCACAACACACGGCGACGCGCGCGCGCACACACTGCAGATGTGTGATGCTTGACATGCTGGGATGCGGACAGCTGTCCCTCCAGCGTCATGACCTGGGCGTGTGTGTGCGAGAGAGATACAGAGAGAGATGTATGAGACTAAATTTGTCTCGAATGTTTGTAAACTGGGTGCTACATGCTAGATGTATAGGTGTGAGATCTGTGGTGGGGGTTAATGGTGTTGCTGTTGGTGATTAGCATTCAGGACGTGTAGCACACTGACTTTACTGCGCCTCTGTGCTCATACAGAGTGTGTGTGTATGCGCGCATGTGTCAAGTGGGATTGTCTGTGTAGATGTGTGTACGCATGTACAGTATGTGTGTCTGCGTGTGTTGGGTGGGGTTATGTGTGTATGCAGTAACAGTGTATTTTGTATGTTTCAGTATACATGTGTATATACACAACACATACACATTAACACACACACACACACACACACACACACACTAACACATGCACACACACACACTAACACATACACACACATACACACACATGTGT
>JBBIGB010000001.1:20492087-20502718 GCA_037577075.1 Alestopetersius hilgendorfi | reverse complement strand
CACACACACACACACACACACACACACACACACACACACACACACACACACACACACACACACACACTTTTGTCAGAGCTAAGCAGGATGATGGATATTCCTTTTTGGCTGCTGTTTCAACTCTAAGTGCCTCTTAGCTTTACTCAGTTTTAAGCCCCCATGCAAACACAAAACACACGTACACACACACACACACACACACACACACACACACACGCGCGCTAGCCCCAAACAAATTGAACCCCAAAACCACCCCGATCTCGTCTCTCTCATGTATTTCTGCCCATCCGTTTTGTACACACACACACACACACACACACACACGTGCAAGGTAGGTCGCCGTGGCGACGGCGTGTTATCCTAGCCCTTGTTCCTGAGGCACCTTTGCTGGATCCATGCTAACGTGATTTGCTGGCTGCAGCATGGAGCAGGCTAATGGAATTAGCGTCGAGCTAATGGTGGAGCGGAGGGAGGGAGGAGAAGGAGAGGATGAGAGAAGAAAGAGAGTGGGGAGTCGTTTGTGTGTGTGTGTTCGACATGCATTTCGCCATTCTGCCATCATCAGTGGTTTTTAAAAAATATGGGGGTTTTAGTCTTTCTGAAAAAATAAGGGTTCTTTAAGGACTATTTAGCCTCACAATGCCCTGCATATACAACTGCACTATGAACAGACTTTGAAAATACATTTTATGCTTCTCAAATCTATCACATTACAATATCTCAGACATCAGGCAGCGTATTTACAACATTTCATTTGAGAGAGCTTTTAGAGGTTGGCCTTGGACATATGGTTCCTTTCTCTACCACTTTGAACTGTTCTGTTTCTCTACAACAGACCAAACCATTTTGAATAATTTTGCTTATATCTTAACCATTTAATCTAAAATAAATAATTAAAAAACATTTATATCTTAAACGCCTTCGCCCATTACAGTTGGGAGAGGTTCCAACAAGCCCCCCCCCCCCCCCCCCCCCCAACCCTGAATGCAGGAATAAGGGGTAGGTAATGGATGGATGGATATATCTTAAACATTTTTTTAAACTCTGGTGTAATTTTCCTTCAATGAAAGACCATTTGCTAGCTGTTGAGAATGAGTAATAGAAATGTGAAAAATGTATATTAAAAAGGAACAAACCATTGAAATGACAGCAATATTTTTAGTAACCAACAGTTATTTTAATAATAATAATATTAATAATATGACTCTCTCTGTGTCCCTCTCTCTCTCCATTTCCAGCCATCAGGAGGAAAGAGAATGGGTGGTACGATGAAGAGCATCCCCTCGTTTTCCTCTTCCTTGGATCCTCCGGAATCGGTAACTTGGTTTCAGCCTCTTATTTCTGTTTCAGGAAAGGAAATGGAAATAGTAAAGTTGTTGTCTGTATATAAATGTATTTCCAAGCAAGCATTTTAGGTTTACATAGGTGTAAAAGCAGGTTGGCTTCTACATACAGTGGCTACCAACAGTATTTGTACATTCATTGTTTCAGTGGGTTAGAAAATGAAGTGTCAAAAAAAGGTGCATTAATGTAAACAGACCAATCTGAGACTTTTATGTCAAGCCTTCTGCAGAATGTCTTTTTACACATTTGAGTTCATGATCTCATCAATGAACACAAGTTCAGAGACACCACTGTATGAAAACTAGCCATTGATGGATGTGTGGAGCGAAAGCTAGGCCATCTGGTGCTATCCCCTAGAAGAGCTACGGTAGCACATACCGTAAAAGTTGCTGAAAAAATGCTGAAAAAGTTCATTTTGGCTATTATGGAAAGATGACGGAACACACACTACTGTTTATGTATGATTTTCTTTCTGCAGTCGTAAGGTTGTGGGTTCAAATCCCAGGACTGCCAGTGTCTGATGTAGCCTTCTATAAGGTGCTATCTCCAAACCCTGCTCCCTGCGTGTTCTGCCCACTGCTTCATTTGGTAAAAGGGTTAAATGGAAAAGACGAATTTCACATTGTTCACACTGTGTGCCGTGTTCATGCATGACTAAACTTCACTTACTTACTTACTTTCATATGTGCACTCTTTCATGGAAACAATATTTCTTAGTGCTACTGCAGAAAAGGCTTTAAGGAACATTACAAAAAGTATTGACTTAGCCTTCAAAATCCTGATCCCTATCCAAATGAGCATAGAGGCCCCACCTCACAACTTACAGGACAGACTCTGCCACCTCGGTGCTGATACCAGAGAACACCTTTAGAGATCTTGTGTAGTCCATGCCTTGACAGGTCAGATGTGTTCCTGGGGGCACGAGGAAGACCTAGAAAACATTAGGCAAGTGGTTTTTATATAGTACGAACACACAGTTAATGAATGTAAATATCTGTTCTCTTTAAGGCTTGAATTCTTGTTAACAGTGGAGGATCTGCTGAACCAAAACTCCTGGCACTTTCTTATTTCTCATTAATTACTGATGATGTTTTTATTCCAGCCTTATTTCTCATCTTAGACATTTATACACCCCCTTCTTCCTCAAAATGTCCTGCCTCACACACACTATGACAGTTGTTTGTTTGTTTGATGGCCCAGGGGAGATTGATGTAGATTGCTGAATCTCTCATATTGTCGTTTTATTGCCTGCAGCTTCTCTGACCACCAGCATCAATATTCAATAGCCCCCCTCACTTACCATATATGTATATTAAAATTCATAAGGGGAATATTTTACGCAGCAAGAGGGATACAAAGGGAGAACTGATGAGCCAGACGGACAGGAGATGGAAGAGAGAGAGAGGGAGGGAGAGAGAGATGATGGACTGTCCTGGTAAAAGACAGACCAAATACACAAAATGACACTGATGATTTCAGTCACTAACAGGAAGAGCTAATCTGCAAAACAGTCAGAGAATCTCAAGGAAAACAGTGCAGTTTACTTATAGTTGCAGTTTTGCGGCTACTGTTGCTAGATATGCAAGCTTTACAGAAAGTGGGTAAAATTCCAGTTGATTCAAAGGGGAAACCACAGCACATCTATGTAAATATACGTATCTATTTGTGGAGATACGAACTCACAGTTTTACACGTAAATCCCCGCAATACTGCCAATATCCTGCGCCTTTTTTGCATTTTTGTGGCAATGAATAATTTTTTTCTGGATGTTTTCTCAGTGTATGAAAACATTCTATTTAAAAAGTGATATGGGCTTTTCTTGTGGTGTAGGTTGGGAGTTTTAGTGGTGTATTAAAACCATGGGGAGGCTAATACCACTTTTCATGTCCAGTATTGATCATGTAATGACTGGTGGCTGGCACACAGAAGTAGAAATGCACTTGCAGAAGAAAACCAAAACTTAACTGTATGTACTCAAGAGAACAGTAAGAAGGTCACAATTTACTCTGGTTTGTCCTCACTGGTTCAAAACAAATCCACAATCAAAACAAACAAGAGTCACTGTGACTGTGCATGCATTTCCTCGAGAGAGAGAGAGAGAGAGAGAGAGAGAGAGAGAGAGAGAGAGAGAGAGAGAGAGAACGAGTGAGTGAGTGAGCGAGCAGTGCTGTAGCATTGAGTGCCAGTCACAGTAAGCATGATGGTAAACGGACAAAGCTGGGTTAAAATAGAGTGAAAGGAAGTTAGGGACAGGTGAAACTAAAGCGGAGATAATGGTGAGGGGTGCAGTTTGGGACAGAATCCCAGCTAAGGGGCACCTGAGGCACAAACGAGCTGCCACAGTCCAGGGGAGGGTCTCAGAACTGAGTCAAATACCAGGAAGAAGGAGACTGACAGAAACAACTGGAGCCAGACTAGAAAACTGAGGCAGATTCAGATTTTTTCCTTTTCTTAAACAACTAAGTGGTTTATAAAACATGTCTGGATGCACTTTGTAAATGACACAGTTCCCTCGGTTCCTCTGTAGTGTGCTATTTAAGTTATAAAATGTGAGTTTCTACACCCATAGTGCACTGTTTGTCCACATTCTGCACAAATGTTTATATCGTCAGTGGCTATTTGTTAAACATATTACACAATATTTGGGTGCAGGAGCCTGACGATGGAGCTGCAGGGATGAGGAGAGGAAGGCCTAGTAGGGGGTTTATGGATGTGGTGAGGGAGGACATGCAGGCAGTTGGTGTGAGAGAGGAAGATGCAGTGGGGAGAAGGAAATGGAGACTGTTGATCTATGTAGTATTACGTAGTGTACTATGTATGCACATCTCTGTTACTCTGTCCTCATCTGAGTATCTATCTTTACAGCATATTCCTCAGAGTTTACTGTCACGATCCTGATGACTCCCATAAAAAGGCAGGCGCATTCGCAGACGTCCATGCTATAGACTTTTATTCAGAGACAAAAACAAACAGAGGCACGAGGGCCAGAAACCAAATCTCAAAATTTTTAAACAAAAGGAGACAAGGAAATACCAAAAAAGCCATTCAGTATGACGGTAGACTTCCTGTCAGTCTCTAATGCATTTAAATACTCAAACATACTTTCTCCTGAGCACACCAGCAGCTGAAACAAACAATGAACTAACTCAAATTCGGTGTGCTAAGGAAATAATTAACATAAAACCCTGGCGGTCGCTAGTCACTGTCCCTAGAAATGATTGTTCCGGCTTTTTCTGATATCAGATCCAGTGATTTTGGCCTGTGGTGAACCGATACTGCATACCCCTACTAAGAATAAATGATAAAAATAAATCTGTACAGTGAGCTTTAACCTAGCCAAGCAGATATTTATTACTAAAAATCTTGTTTAGCCTCGAAAAACCGTCTCCCTTTGCAACATTTATTAATTAGCTATGTCTGCATTATAGGCTGCTTTGGGATAAAACAGACTGTAACTCATTAAGTATTTGAGAAAAAGGTGAATAGGCATTGTATGAATATGATTTCACTAAGTGTGTACTTCTGTTTGTAGGAAAAACAGAGCTGGCTAAGCAGGTGGCCCGTTACATGCATAAAGACTTCAAGAAGGTCAGCGTCAAACACCAGTACAAGCAATAATTCACAATATAAATGTATATTGTTTTTATATGCCTTTAATTTCATCACTGATACAGATTTTTTTTTTATTTCCTAGGGTTTCATCCGAATGGATATGTCTGAATTCCAGGAGAAACATGAGGTAAAGTGCACACATACATCCAGTGGGTGCTTATTTCTCACATATACTTTTACAATATTCTTTATAAAAGAAATTACAAAGTATCATGGCTATTTACCATTACTTTTTAGAAATTGCAGACATATTCGTCAAATTCCTTGCAGATAAATATATAGAAAGCTAAAATAACTGGTGCTGCCATGCTGCTGCCCTTTGTCTCGACAGTCTTAAAGGCGATGTCATCATTTTTTAGAGACATTGTTATTGGTGACCCTAACTGTCACTCTTAAGCCGTTTAGCTCTGCTCTGATGTGCTGACCTTGGGCCTAAACTTACACACAATGGCACACGATGCCATAAGGATAAATGAATGTAGCTGTGAGTGTGTGTGTGTGTGTCATTCTGAAATGACAAAAACAATATCCGGTCATGTTCGCTTACGTTTATTACGTCCATAATTGGTTTTAACTAATTCTCTCTCTCTCTCTCTCTCTCGCTCTCGCTCTCGCTCTCTCGCTCTCTCTCGCTCTCGCTCTCTCTCTCTCGCTCTTTCAGGTTGCTAAGTTCATTGGCTCTCCTCCAGGTTATGTTGGCCACGAGGAGGGTGGTCAGCTCACTAAGCAGCTAAAGCAGTGCCCGAATGCTGTGGTGCTGTTTGATGAGGTGGATAAGGCCCACCCGGACGTCCTCACCATCATGCTACAGCTCTTTGATGAGGTACGAACTCATAACTCACCAGTCTGTAGAATTACTATACTCCTAATATTCTCACTCCATGGCACCTCAGTTCAATTCAATGTTATTGAACCCAGGTCTGAGCCCCTTGTGAGCCAGGGGCGACAGAGGTGAGGAAAAACTTCCTAGAGCTGGAGGAAGAAGCCTAGGGAGGAACCAAAACTCAAAAGGGGAACTCATCCTTGCAAAGAGAGAAATGGGGTCTCTATGGAGAACATTAACAATAGATTGACCGTCAACGCCTAATGAAAATGGTCACCTCACTGTACTGTCCCAGAAGAGGATTCCTCATTTGAGTCATGGTTCCTCTCAGTGTTTCTTCTCATTAGGGGGGGGGGGGGTGCACCTCCATTTCTAGGACACATTTCCTGCAGAAATGTTGTTTGAGGTTGAATACAAATTAAAGAACTTATTTATTCATGCTACATCATTAGCTACTGTTGTGAGAGAACAAGCTTTGCATAAAGCTTTAAAAAATCCTGTGTGAATTCAATTGACTTTGTTCTCTCTGGGTGGGTGAGAGGGCTCCCCTCTCCCTTTTCCCCTCTCCCCCATCATAAAGAGCAATGCTGGCCAGCCTGGGTGTCTGTTATCTCACATAACAGTATCAACAGCCTGGATTAAGTTCAAGTCACTAACTTTTGCCTCCAGAGTGACATCTGGGTCTGCACCCAGCTACCTTAACCTTATCATTCAGTCTTATGGTCCTACTCACTCCCGTCGGTCCACCAAGGAACATCGTCTGGCTCAGTCAAACCCAGTCCAGATTCTTCTTTTTTGCTGTTCCTCACTGGTGGAAGGGGCTGCCAAAGGCAGCATAATCCCTCTCTAGTTTCAAAAACCTCCTGAAGATTCATCTGTTCAGAGAGTATCTCCTCTCCTCATGATCTGTATTCTTGTATTACACCCTACATGAAGGTTTTAGCACTTAGTATGCTCCTCTGGTTCCCATACTGTCCTGAAACATGAGTATTTCATTGTATTGTAAGCTACTTTGGATAAGAGGTCTGCCAAATGAATGTAATGTAATGTAACAGTTCAGGTTCTCCTCCAAGCATGGTGACCTGTTCAAAAGTAGTGGATGTAATTGTGAATTTTAAAAAAGTTCATCCAAATATCTCCTGGACAGGGTCGTTTGACTGATGGTAAGGGAAAGACCATTGAGTGTAAGGATGCCGTCTTTATTATGACTTCCAATGTGGCAAGCGATGAGATAGCCCATCATGGACTGCAGCTGAGACAGGAAGCCCAAGAGCAGAGCCGACGCCGCCTGGCAGAAAATCTGGGTAGGATGCCATGTTTATTCATGCTTAAAACTTCCAAACAAATACGATCAGAGATCTTGAACTCTAAAATGCATGCAATTCTTTGTAAAACCTCCTATATCTAGGAGTCTGTGTGTAGACTGTGGTAGTAGTAAGATCATTTGTGGTAGTTACTGAACCTTTCTTAGTAGCAACTGGCTAATTCATAATAGTGTCTGAATAGTTCATAGTATTTATTGGATGATCCGTGGTGTTTACTGGTTAGTTTATAGTACTGCTGGGTATATACTGGGTAATTCACCATATTTACTAGATAATTTAATGTATTTATTTAATGATTCTTAGTAGCAACAGGATAATTCATAATAGTGTCTGAATAATTCATAGTATTTGCATGATAATCCATATGATTTACTGGATGGAATTTCACCATATTTACTAGACAATTCTAAGTCTTTACAGAATAATTCATGGTAGAGTTACTTAAATGTATTCATCATGGTTACTAAATAATTTCGTTGGAAAATTTATAGAAGTAATCGGATCATTCATGATAATACTTCATAGTAGTCAGTGAATAATGTGTAACTGTTATTGGATAACTCTTAGCAGGTGCTGTGTAATTCATAGTAGTTACTGAATAATTCATATTATTCACTGAATAATTAGTTTGTGCCTAATTAATTCATACTGGAACGTGTCAATATTCATAACTGAATGGTTAGAGGTGTTTTGGTTTATTGCAGATGATGTGAAGCAGAGTGAGAAGATCACCATTTCCAAAAAGTTTAAAGAAGGAGTGATTCGGCCCATTTTGAAGGTAACGGTTTGGACTGTAGTCAAACTGTCGTAAGATGTTGATTTACACGCTGCAGTGCTCCCGTATGAATGATTGGTCAAGTAATCAGAGTTCTTTTTAAGATCTGTTAAGAAAAACCTTTATTAGCCCCACAAGTGGGAAATGTGCATTGAAGACAATAAAATTAAAATGAAATTTAAATAAAAAAAAATGAAAATTAAAAGACAATAAAATTAAAAATCAACCGTACATTATAAAAAGTACACTATAGAAATGATCTAAAAATATCAATATGGACTTGTGTGTATGGGGAAAAAAAAAAAAATATATATATATATATATATATATAAATGTGTGTGTATGTGTGAATTTTCACTATCAAACCATGTCCAGCTTTCCAGAGAATATTTGAATGATAGAATGTTTAAACTAGGAAGGCGTCATTAAGAAAATGCATAATGTAAAGCATATAAAATACAATATGGTGAAAAATGTAAATGTAACCCATAAAGAATGTATACATGCCTGCCATCCTGTACTCTATATCAATCCTTAATGTCGTTATTGAAGCTTATTAGACGAACATCTAAGTGACGACTGTGTTTGGTTCCGGCAGGCCCATTTCAGACGGGATGAGTTTCTGGGACGGATAAACGAGATTGTTTACTTCCTGCCTTTCTGCCATTCCGAGCTCATTCAACTGGTCAACAAAGAACTCAACTACTGGGCTAAAAAGGTATAAGACCTGTTTTACTGTAAATATATAATCCAGGCCAAAATGATAGAAGCAAGGATTTTTTAAGTATTTCTGTTTATTGACATTTTAATTTTCATCCTAGAGTCTTGTAAAGCATATTGCTGCCTCTCTTGAGTGATAAATCACTTAATTAATTGCCATACTGATGTGTGAATATGGATTTGGCGAATGCCAGGGGAATGTTACCCATGTGAATGCATGGTGCCAACAGGAAAGTTTGGTGGAGGAGGAATAATTGGTTTTTGGGGAGGCCCCTTAGTTCCAGTGATGAATTTGAACAAACCAGTCCTTTTCACCCAACACTGTCGATCTGAAGAGCATTTGTGATTTATAAATATCAGATATCTCTATAAGAATGATGTGTGTGTGCATATGTGTGTATGAGTGTGTAAAAGAGAAAATGATAAAGAGTTTGTTAATCTGTACTGTAAGCAAGGAGCCATTTTTCTTGATGCCGTTGACAGGGCTGAAGCTGAGAAACACACAAACAAGTCTCTTCTCTCTGTCACACACACACACACACACACACACACACAGAATCAATAACAGCTTGACGACTATAATCATGTTAGGGAGGTTAACATGTGGGCCATTCATAAATATTTAAATATTAATAAAACTTCATTTCTGCCAGGCTAGCCCTGCAGGCTCAAGAACATGGCTAGATGCCTTAGTGAGTGTGTGTGTGTGTGTGTGTGTGTGGGGGGGGGGTAATTATTCAGCCATATGAAATATACCTTAATGTTAATATTCATTTGAATCATAGCTTTCAAATAATTTTGTATGGAAAACAAAGTGCACATTTGGTTTAGTTTAACTAATGTTTATATATACAAACTTCAGGCCAAGAGAAATTAGCTTTAGTGTAACAGTAGAAATCAAATAAAACTGATTTATTTAAAAAGAAACCTGCATTTTACAATCAGATGTGCTCTGCAGAATATTACAGATTTTATTGAGATACAAGCACACAATGTCCATAGGTATTTAGACATTGATGCTTTTTTTGTAATTATTCCGTCAAGAAATGAGATGACAGAAGTAAACACTTTCAGCTTTGAGGGCTTAAACAAAGGTACTGCGTTAAGCTCTCAGAAATTACAGTCATTTTCCGAGTGGAGAGGACAAAACTAAAGAGAAAGTGCAAAAAGAAAACAACGTCGTCTTTGTTTATGACAGAACAGTTTAGTGTGATTGGGCGAATAAAGAGTGTTTGTGTGTGTGATGTATAGTTAGGTATTCAGTTCTGATGGCCTGGGGGAAGAAACTGTTCCCCGTCCTGGTAGCAAAAGCCAGGATGCTGCAAAACGTTCTGCCAGATGGAAAGAGGGATAAGTGGGTGTGGGGTATTGTGGTGGGGGGTCATGGCCTGCAACAGAGAAGGGAGAGACCCTAAAGATCTTCTCAGCAGTCCTTACTACAGTGCCTTTATAGAATGTGTGTGTATATGTGTGTATGTAATGTGTATATATATATGTGTTAACCACTAAGCACTATTAATCACTACTTGCCTTCATCGCCGCGAAACAGATTCACAGCTTCATTTCCAGAATTTTTTAAAAAGAACTTCAGCATTCTCTGTGCCTTTTCAAGCAGGAAAACAGTTCTCTCACATTTGAAATTTGCAGGTCCATCTCGTCCCATGCCCTGGGTGTAATTTTGGCACAGTTTGAAGAATGCTTGGGGTCATTATCCTGTTGAAGAATGCAGATAATAATGACCCCAAGCATTTTTCAATGAGCCTATGTGGCTAAATAATTAGCTTCGACAGTTAAATTTGTTGTAAGTATTTTAAAAGCGTATCATTTAGTTTTCATCTGATGGATGGTCCCAAACTTCTGGCCTGTGGGAACCCTTAACTATAACATTATAATACCAGGTAAACATCTGGGAGATCTTTCAGTCCAGTAAGGAAGCAAAAGCAATTGTGTCATCACTTTCACCTGCTTTGGTGCAAATAAAACCAGCAACAGGTGGACAGGAGTGGCAATAGCAAGACAACCCCCTAAAAGA
>JBBIGB010000001.1:20481574-20491987 GCA_037577075.1 Alestopetersius hilgendorfi | reverse complement strand
GTTTAATTTCTCTCGTCTTTTTTTTTGCTGAAAACTGATCCGATCCGTGACTTAAAACCATGATCCGATCCGAACCGTGATTTTTTTGATCCGTTGCACCACTAGTGTGTTAAGAGTCTTTTGAGGGATCCATGACAGCTTGAAAACAGGGCGAAAGAGGGACACAATTCTGGTGTAATTGGTGTAAATATTTCAAAGGTTCTGTTTTTCATTGAAATTGTGTACATATGTTGTGCCTGACCTACTCTACCAGCATCTTTACTGGTCAGCAGTGGCCCTGTGGCCAGAAGCAGACCGATGATGAAGGGCAGAGGCTGATCGATTGTGTGGCAACAGCTGGGCTTCAGTCTGTAGCTGTACGGCCGTATAGTGGACCTATAAGGTTGGTGAAGCTCATAAAGTGGTCAGTGAGTGAAAGAATAAGGCAGGGGCTCATAATAAAGTGGACAGTGACTGTATATCTCCCTTTGTGACAAGTTAAAAGAGAGAGAGAGAGCCAAAGGACCCTGTTCTGGCAAGTTGATTGGCTAATTAGGTGAGCTGTGGTTTGTGATTTATGCCTCATTGTTAAAAAATCATTGCAGTTGGGTTTGTATATTCAGCACTTTCTGACTGGCTGTAAAGCTCTGTCTTTGTGTGCTCACAATGCTGGTCAAGGATTTACGACCCTGAAGATTTATAGCCCTGCCTGCTTGCCGCCGCCGCCGCCGGCAAATGCAGAGCGACTTCATAATGAGACTTTTCAGAAAAACACACAGAAACTCTACATCAGGGGTGGCCAACTGCATTCTGGGAGGGCCGGCATCCAGTACAGTGTAGTAGTTCCCCTCCTGCCGGTTAACAGGTGGGTTGATCCGGCTGTACCCAACTGTACCGGACGCCTGCAGGACTGTGGGGTGCGTTTCCGCTTTAATACTTTAAAATAAATGTTTTGGCAAAAGAAAGTCATCAGATTTCCTTCTACGCCAGTATGAAGGTGATCAGCCGAGACATAACTGGCGTTCAAATGTCTGCCTAAAACCTGGAGTGGCAAGAGGGGGGACCTGCACTGCATTAGGTTTCATGTACTGGATGATCAATGTAAGATTCTGATCAATGTAAGATTTCTTGGTCACCTTTCAAATTTGACCAGGTTTGTGATTTGGGCCTTGTTTAGCCCTTTGCATGGAAAGGTCATTTTTTGGGCAGCCTCATACCTCCTTTGGGGAGTCAATGCCAGCTGAAAATTGGGGTCAAAGGGGGTCACAGTTCAAAAATCCATTGAAAATAAAAAAATTCTGTTCATCCTTTCCTCATGTATTGTATTTCCAACCTGAAAGAATGCGCCGCGACGTCGGCAGCAACTTCTCTTTCATTTCACTACATGTAATGTTTATGTGACAAATAAAGTATCTATCTATCTATCTATCTATCTATCTATCTATGATCTTGGTGATCGGTAATCGGTGATCGGCCCCAATCGTGATCGTGTTTTAATTTTAACTTAAACTATATTCTCCTCTTAGTATACTTTTTATTATGGGTAAGTTGTACTATTTCTTTTCTTAATATATTTCTAGTCTGAGTATATTTTCTTATATATTCTGGTATTTTATTCTGTATTGTTCTGTCTTGTGTGAGTTTGCAGTCGTGATGTGAGCAATTTCCTCCGGGATAAATAAAGTTCTCTGATTCTGATTTGTCTATACTAAAGGTGAAAGGTAAATTGCATAGCTAACACAGCAGCTACCATCTTAATGCCTGAGTTTTGACCATACTTTTGTCTATTTTATATTAGACATATGGGAAAACTGGGTTATTTGATATTTCACCAAACTATATCCTTAAAATGTGTCCGTCCTCCCAAGTTCCTGTTACTACAGCCCAGTTTTAGCATTTTTTTTACTTACCTCTACACTTTAAACTTGTGAGCAAAAGTGAAGTCACTGTATTTAGGCGTTAGAGCTTCCATTCAGGGCCATTAAATGAAAATACACTTAAAATAAAAATCGTAATACTCTTCCAAACTGAAGTACACGAAAAATGGATGGAACTGCCAATCTTAAACAAAATTTAACACACAAAAAAAGAACAAAATATAGAAAACCGCTTTTAGCTATCTAATGTATGTCAGTCCATGTTTATAGATACAGTGTACAGGGCCAGAAACCACAGAGGGACATCTAACAGATTACAGAACAGCCTATGATTTAAAGTGAGTCTGTATTGATTTAGACAAGCAGTTTGTATTACTGTTATTTGGCATATATAAGCTTCCATTACCTGTTTGTTACATCACCCTTGTAGCTCCAGTGTAAAACTAAAGAAGCAAATTTCAGACATGAAATATGTCTCGACTGATTTCCTATAGCTGGGGTAATGGGGCAAAATACTTGGAACATATCACCAAAGTAATATCATCATGAAGGGACTGGTGCCTATTAAGGTAATGGGCAAAATACTGAAATGTATGTTTTTTGTGACAAACTACTGTCTGATAAAATATATTAATAGTTGTAACTCATCACTTGCTAAAAAAAAGTTACGGAACACAATGCGGTTTGCCAAAGTCCTTATATCAAAGTCAAGACATGTCAAGATAAAGACAAAGCACCGATCTGTGTCTCTGAGCTAGCTAAGCATTCTCAGTGGTGCTACTGCGAGTGATACTGATTAGTCTTATTTTTGCAAGCCTGCTGGTGCATGATGATGTTATTGAAACTCAAGACATTTTAGAGATGGGCAAGAGTCACTACACTTCTATCAAAGACAACAAGTAAACCAAAAATCATCACCTGAATGATGTGTTAAACTGTGCTCAATATGACCAGTAGTATAAACTAATATCATAAAAAGTGCACTTTTTTATTTTCTCTGTTGCCCTTTTCAATTTTTTTCCATTTCTTAACACTAACACTTAAAATGAGAGATAGAAGCTAGAGGTTGGACTCTGCAACATGGCAACATCACATTACTTAAACCATGATTCTCAAGTATTTTGTTTGAGTTGTGAAAGTATTGCAGTATGACATGTGGAACATGGAAACACTGCAATTTACTACTTTTGATTTTGTCTGAGAGAAGGACAGTTGAGTCCCGGTCTGACCAGACAAATAAATCTCATCTGAAATGCACTGTGGTATTCTATTAGTCTAACAATGCTTTCAGAACATGAATAATTAAATACTATAATATCAGTGTTAGGTCCAAAATATTGTGATTACACTGTATAGATTTTATTCTCCTAGATCTAGCAGCGGCTAGAAAGCCTCCATTGTTTTGTATTGTGACTTCATCATCCTTCTGGTGACCCACCCCTGTAGCTTTCTGCTTCTGCCAGACGTACGTGTCCCGGGAGCCTCTCTCGTACCGGTAGGTGGGGGGGTATGTGATCTCCTCCTCAGCTAAGCAAAGCAGAGAGAAAAAAAGTCAGGCAGGAAGTGACTCAACAAAACAAGGGGAAAAAAAAACTTCTCGCTAACAAAAAATAAGGAAAGGCTTAATCCAAGATCACTTGAATGAATCTTTAGAACAAGTGTGGAATTGTCAAACAATTAACTAAAGTGTTATTTTGAACATCAGACCTGGGTAAAATGATATACATTGTATGTATCTCCTCTAGTTTTGATACAAAACAAAACACTTCCTACTGACTTTCATGAATGAACTGCAAGTGTCCTCTGGATTATTTGACCATTTCACTCATCTCTTAATTCTGACTCGCTCTATTTACAGGTAGATTATGAAGAAAAATAACTTATTACAGCTGTATGTTAAGATGCAAATATTTTAATAACTCTAGTATTTGACCCTGGTCTGTTGAGCAAAGAAGACACAGGCCAAGATCCGCATGTGAAGAGCTTTTTTTTTTAAAAAAAAAAAACAACAACAAAGAAAGGCAGAGGCTGAACCATACCAAAGCGAAGGAAGACCTTGTTCTTCTCTCTCTCCAGATTTAGCTGGTCCACTTTCAGCAGTGGCTCAAACTCCTTCCTGTTTATGTAGTTTAGGATTTCCTGCATACATGCATGTGTGCGTGTGTGTGTCAGTGACAGAAAAGGGAGACATTAAGTTTGTATGCAAATCCTTATTCAGTTGAAAATGAGAAGTTCAATACACATTGAAGTCATGCTTCATGCTAAACTGGTAAAGGTACGTGGATTGCAGTGTTGTGTTAAACCTGATATCATGACAAGACAATGAAGTCTGCTGAAAACAAAGCCATCGTCACGTTGTTCCCTCTAAACCCTGGATGATACTGACCCTATTTATTTACTTTTTAACTGCAAAAATAAACCATTTTTATATAAAGTGTTATTTTTCGGGTAAAAATGGTCCAAAGCTTATTTACCGCATTACTAAATCATGTTTCACATTAATAAAAAAAAAAATTAACCAAATTTTCCACCAACTAGCTTGGTCACCCCTGGTCACACTAGACCACCAATGTTGGGTGGGTGAAGCTGAGCATGTGTTTCCTCATGTGAAAGTGTCAGGAAATCTTTTCAAAGAGCCTCTCACACAACATAACTGGACAGCTTAACACACTTGTAGAGGCTAGGCTAACTGCCCATTCCATTATATCAGCTAGAACATGTCCACAACAACTAGTATTTAGTTGTGGCGGGAGAAGGAGAGTCATCCTAGCTACCCAGAGGGACAAAGTGCTCTCATGAACTCCCAGCCACGGATATATTCTCCTGATAATAAGGTGAATGCTTAGACTGTTTAAGAGCCTTGAACTAACCTACGTTCACAAAAAGAAGTGACCTACTTGTCAGTCTCACCTAACAAACACATTTATTATAAGTAGATTCCTTGAAATCTTTTTTAAAGGAATCTACTTCCTTCTTATGCAGTTGGTATGTGTCTCTGAAGTTGGCATGTGTACCTGTATGTCCATATCCAGTCTGTAGTTGAGGTCTCCGAACCAGAACAGGTGTGTAAAGCGCAGCGAGATGTCAAACGAGTTCAGCTGCTTATCCCCCAATGAGAGCTGCCGCAGGATATCCAGATAGTTTTGGTTCCGCCTACCAAGGTCATACATTAAATATATAACTATTAAATGGGTTAACTATGCATTAATTGCACTTAACATAGCAGCCTACATACTAGTTACACAGCATAACTGTACATCAGAAAATGTAATCTGTATATTTAGAACTTTTTCTGTTTTAAAGTCTTGCACCCCACACAAACACACACATACCATCTTTCTTACCTGTGGATTTTCTCATTTCCAGATGTCAGGTGGCAGTTGACAAAGCCAAATGACGTTCCATTAAACATAAAAGACACACCCACTGCGCCTTTGTTACCTAAGAAACAGACCAGGAACAACAAAATAAGGGTTTCAAACACCACTTCTACTGACTACCCAGTACTGGTGCAGCCTCTGACGTACGCTTCCACTGCTTGTTCCCTAAATTAGCCACCTTAACTCGTGCTAAATTGCTGCTGGAGACTTCCACAGTGAGATATTAACTGCACTGGAAACAATGGAGTAAGTGATGAAACTAATAGGATTTTGGTTCAAAAGGTGGACTACAGTTTTCACTCAGCTGTGTTACTTATGTATAGTACTTATATCCAGCATTTCTGTACATAGTATAGTGTATTTTAAATCTTTTTTCTACAGCTCTATTTTATTTAGATTATATTTAGGCAATTTCCTCTAAGATCAATATTGTTTTTTGGTTTTAAGCATGGTGGAGCTACAGAGGAGGCATTTCTAGTAAAGTGGACATAATTCTTAGTTAGTATGTGGGTGTGTGTGTGTGTGTGTGTGTGTGTGTGTGTGTGTGTGTGTGTGTGTGTGTGTGTGTATGCACCTCTCTGCCCTCGTGTGTTTGCACTTCCCTTTTTGACACTGGACATCCCTACATGACTGATCCTGTTCTCGTGTTCTGGTTTTACCAGAACCACAATTTTTATGTTCCACAGAGTTTGCACCGCCACCTGGAACAAAGAGAGCGAGCGAGAAAGAGAGAGAATAAAAGAAAGGATAATGAAAGAATGAAAGGAAAAGGCGACAGAGAAATAAGGAATGACAAAAAGAGGACAAAAGACAAAGAAAACAGAAATTGTGTGAAAGAGGGAGGGATTGAGAGGTAGAAGAGAGAATGAAAAGAGACAAAGACAGAGTGACAAAAAGAACGCAAGAAATAAATAGAAGTGGAAGAAAGGTAGGGAAACAGAAAAAAGGAAAGAGGGAGTGTGTAAGAAACAAAGAAATAGAAAATGAATGAAGGTAAGAAATAAATAAAGAGAGAGTAAGAAAGCATGAAGATGAAGAAACAAAAAAGAAACGGACATATATTACACATTCTAACGTTAAATCACAGGCTGCATGTTTCTGTGACTACTTTATGTGGAAACGTCTGACCACATGATGAGAAACACTGCTGTCCACTGAGGAAGAAAAAAAAATCTAATGAAACACCACAGAAAAAATAGTCCTAAAAAGGAAATTTAACAGAACCAAGACCATAAAAACAACAAAAAATATGCTTCATAAATACACACACAGACCATAAACATACACACAAACGCTGTCTGCTGCAATAAAGGCTCTGTTGACCGGTGTCTTATTTTTAATGCTGATGTAAAAGCTGTTTTCATCAAAAGCCAATACCACAAACTACTGTTTTTCCTGATTTCTCCGTCTCTCACTCACCGGTTTATAGTCGATTTCAGTGTAGTCTTTTAGAGCGGCTCGGAGGTTCTCCACCCACTCTTTATCACAGACAGAGTTTTCCTGGGTTCCAAACACGTAGATGTCATGAGGAATCGTCACGGTCATCTCGTCCAGTGTTTTCCCCAAACCTCGAGACAACAGCCACGAGCCTAACAATTTAGGTGCAGGAACACTGCCTACAGAAAGAGAAAGAGTTGGCACGGGATTAGGAAGGGGTACATGCCACTTCCTAAATTACATTTATAGTTTCCAAGTAATAGACTAATTAAAATTTGGGGGACATATTAAAAGCAGCTTGGTGAAGACCTTGCACAGACACACCCCCTAAACCTGGTCACTGGACTTTAGCCTTCTCAGACTTGTGTGTGTGACTTACCCATGTTCCATGTCCCTATGAATACAGAGATCATGTCAGGCTCATCCTGGTTGGAATGCTTGTTCTTCATCAGCTGCAGGAGTTGGCAGAAAGCTTCCCTTTTCTAAATGAGACAGACAGAGTGATAAAGTGTGAGAGAGAAAGAAAGACAGTCAGTTGATGCTTGTGTTCACACTGGTAAAGACCAAGTACTTCTCACAATTTTACAACTATTAATTTTAAAGAAGTTAAAGAAGTTTACTCCTCCTCTTGGCAGGTTGGCAGGTTAATAAAAAAGACACTAAAGTACGGGTCAGTTGAAAAGAAAGATGCATGTCACTGTTTCTGATTTCTAAAAAAAATAAAAATAAAAACTTGTACACTTGTTTTAGCATGGCTAGTTAGCTAGCAAGCTGGGAGCCACCTTAGTTAGCTGGGTGAAACAATGTGCTCATATTGAGCATGAAGGACAGTAAAATGCAGCAGTTATCAACGTGATCGAACATTTTTTATCGCAAGTAGCACCAACACCAAAACAACGTGTGTATCTCACTTTAGCACTTGCAAAGATGAAGTCTTTCCTCTGGCTCTTGTCCTTCTCCTTCTCAAACACAATGCCCAGCTTATTTGGCATCCTTTGGGACTTTATCAGCTGCCGAACTACTCACCAAAACACACAAACAAAAAAATGCATGAACTGCATTAGAAACAGACAAAGCAATGTGTGTTCGTACACACACACACACACACACAAAAACATTTTAGCAAATATAAGCCAAACATAATTCGACTGTGAAGATCCTTTTAGACTACTATATTGTGCCTTTTAGACTACTGTATGTAAATTATCTGTTGCTGTTTAAAAAGCAGAACATGGTTGAAACTCATGAATGCAGGGTTGGGGCTTAATTGCTGTAGGCTGAATAAGGAAATATGTAAACGTGTGGGTTTTGTGACATCACAAAAACTATTATATGAAAATGGCTGATTTTGCATCTTATTTTCCATATTTGGACTGTAGGGAGTGAATGTACATTTTATATGAGGGACGGTCAGTTTTAAACATTTTACATTTAAAAAAAAAAATAGGCTTATACTTATTTTATATTTTTGGTATTATATTGGTATAATATTTTTCTTAATTTTTACTAATTTCCCAGGCTAAAATGATGTATATCATGTATTTGTTATGTATCATACAGTACAGCAATGTTCCAAGAGCACCAGAGTATAGTGAAAAAACATGTTGCTGTGTTTTGGTAAAAACAAAGAAATAAAAAGCCTATTTTTATAGTGTAAACTCTAAATATGCCCCAAATGTGCTCCTAGAACACTTTATTTTCATGTTGAACTCTGTTACCCTTAACTAATGTAAAGATAAACTGTATCTGAACTGTACAGTTTACACTGAACTCCTGCAGTGCTAGAATGTAAATACCGATATTACCGTTACACAAACTGCACTGTAATTAGTGCATGGGCGTTTTCTTTGGTATGCGCGGTCATTTTCTTTTGTATAAGCAGGGTAAAGACAGTAATAATTTAATGCATTTTTAGTTATTAAAATACAGTAAAATGTACGAGTAATCACCATTCATTTTTACAGTTCAATAATTTACTGTTCATCCGGCAGCAAGTTGTATTGTATTAAGAATTGGCACTACAACACATGAAAAATTTGGTTCTCATAAAAAATCTTGATCCGTGTAAAACTGGGGGATTACTGTACAAAAAATGACATTCTACTCGAGATGAAAAGGAGAAAATACAGTACTGGTAATAGCGGTATTATAAATATCAATCACTTTGGTACTCATGAGATGCAGCAGAAGACTTAATATAGCATTAATAAGAAAGAGGTCACAATAGTGAAACTGAATGTGCTCACTCTTGTCATGGGTGAAAGTGGTCCAGTCCTCCTGAGAGTCTTTCATCTTCTTCATCACCACCAGCTTCCCCCCCTCCACGTCCACACTGAGTGTGTGCTTCTGGCTCTTCCCAATCTTTGTGAGATCAGCAAGGTACACATCCAGCTTTACCTGTAACACAAATATGCACAAATCAGCCTATTGTGACATTGTGAAACAGCCCAGCTGTTTAATTACTATCATCTCTTTCATTACAATCAGCCTTTATGCAAATCATGGGTTATGCATAAAAGTTTGTGCTCCATGACCAGGTTTTCACCTTCAATCCTAACTGCAAAGAGTCCTGTATGATAGTAAGGCACTGAGCATGCAGACAGAGTTTTGTAAATAAACAGACATATATACCGCTATTTAAAAAGAAATCTGAGATAATCACACTCAAAATATTTGTAAAAAATATTTAAAATGCAATACTGATGTAATACTGAGATAATTGTTGTAATGTTGTTTTTTAATACCAAAGAAAAAAGTGTTTGGATTTGTGTTTATGTGCTGGGGGGTGGTTCCTCACCTCGAAAGCCTGGACAGGAATGCTCTTGCTGTGGCGTGTGGATGGGGGGATGGGGGGAACAGACACACTCATATCCTGCAGAGCTTTTAGAGCCTGGAGAGAGAGATAAAATTACAGATGAACAGGCTTTCCACAATGCAGCCAAAGCACAACACGTTTGTGTGTAAATAATGCCCTGCAACACAGACATGTCTGTGTATGTGTGTGTGTGTATAGGTGTACATGCGTGCATACCTTCTTCTCTATGGAGGAAAGCAAGTCCTTGAGAATAGCCAGCTTAGTGACCAGATGCTCCAGCTCCTGATCTCCACCCTGACTTACAGACTGAGAGTGAGAGAGAGAAAGAGACAGACCAATGTTCAGAGTAAAATGAACATCACAGAAGACATGAATATATAAGCACTGAAACAGAAAGTAGAGAGTTCTAAGCTAAAAAAAAAACACTGACCGTCAACACAGAGTGGAATACACCTCTGTCCCCTCTCTCTCACTTGCTCTAATAGTGCCTACCACCAGCAGAGGCAAACCATTTCCGAGTGTCATTGATCGCGTTTCATAATGCATAACACACACACACAGTTTGTATTACTATATCTGTGAGGACACTGCAATGACACCTAAGCCTAACCCGAACTATAAACTCAGCAACTAAAGGACAATCAGTCTGCTTTTCCTAAATACATTGAATTTGTGGTGAAGCTGGCATATTTTCTTTGTGAGGACCAGTAATAGGTTCTCACTGCTACAGATATTCCAGTATTCCAGTGATGACAACATAAATACATGCAGCACACACACATTTCTGGTTGTAAGAAACTAGGAAGAGCTCTTTTGTCTGTCACCACAAAAATAAATAAATAAATAAAATCTCTCTCACACACACACACACACACACACACACACACACACACACACACACACACACACACACACACACACACAC
>JBBIGB010000001.1:20216370-20229401 GCA_037577075.1 Alestopetersius hilgendorfi | reverse complement strand
TGGCTGCCCCCTGCTTCACTTGGTGAATGGGTTAAATGCAGAGGGTGAATTTCGTGCTGTTCACACTGTGTGCTGTGCTGTGTTCACGTATGACCGAATGATCACTTTCACTATGTTCTTCTAACCATTCCTGAACAAATTTGAACATCATCCATCAGCTTGCCTTCAACCCATAGTGCATCCTGGTGCCATCTCTTCCCCAGGTAGGTGACACATAAACCTTACCATCCACATGATGTAAAAGAAAAGGTGATGAATTAGACCAGACTATGTTCTTTCATTGCTTTATGTTCCAGTTCTGATGGGCACTCTGGCTTTTCTGTACCTATGTAGCCTTATACACAGCAAGCATCATAAACTGTTTCAGTGCTAAAGCAGATCTGTGTGATCTTAACCAGACTGGCTTGTCTTCACTCCCCACCACCATCAACGACTCTTTGGTTTCCAGGACTCTTTCTCCGGTTCACCTGTTGTTCTTCCTTGGAGCACTTTTGGTAGGTTCTGACCACTGCACACCAGGAATCCTCCACAAGCCGTCAGTTTTGGAAATGCTCTGCTACCCAGCTTTTCCTGCTTCCAACATCAGCTTCTGTCCAAATGACTGTTCACAGCATAATATAATTTACATTTACATTTATGGCATTTAGCAGACGCTTTTATCCAAAGCGACTTCCATTCCCTAACTACAGGGAACAGTCTCCCTGGAGCAACTTTGGGTTAAGGGTCTTGCTCAGGAACCCATATTCCCTCCTATAGTTTCAATAGTGAGATATTCTGATTTTCAGTTCTATAAAACCCCTCAAGATTCTTGAAATCTGGAGACACTGTATGTGCTTTAAGGCGGATATATGGGTGTGAACTGTTTTTTCCCACTAGTGAATGCAGAGATAAGCCCTAAAGTTATTGTTAGGATAGGAAATTGGACATCACATCTGTATTCATTAAACTGCATATGAGAAGTATTTCAGTAAATGTCTATAAATCACTGAGGAGGTAGAGGACCATATTTCTAGTGGAACTCCTGTAGAATAGGTGTCAGTGATAACGATATAAAATGTTACAGGATTTAGTACTAGAATGTGTTTAAGTTGTCACACGCACCGGGTCACGTGGCGTCAATTGGCACCGGAAGTGACTCACGTAGGGTATATAAACAGGAAGTAAGTGTTCCTCAGCACACTGACATTGAAGTTACTTGTTGTTTATATACCCTACGTGAGTCACTTCCGGTGCCGATTGATGTCACGTGACCCGGTGCGTGTGACATAAGCATTGTATTAATTATGGCATTTGAGGTAACTGCATTGTTTATAGTGTTAAAATATAGCACATTCCTCACATCACCCTCCCCGCACTCCAGCTCTGTTTTCATTCGTAAACATGTTATTTTACTTCTTTCAAATTTCATTCAAAATCCTCTGAGACTACTGAATAGTTTTAGTCTTACTTTGTTGAAAATATTATTAGTGTATCGAGTCTTGTGCCCTGAATCGTGAGTCGACTGTTAAACAAGTATATTAAACATATATAAGTATATAAATGATCCAGCTTTCAGTTTCCCTGTGGTCAAAAGCAAATGATTAATGAAAGAGGCCAGTAGAGGCTCTGCTGAGTAAATAGTGAAAATTGTGAACTTTATTTTTTTATATAAATAAATATATAGAACACAATTTATATATAATTGCTAGATATGTGCTAGAGTGCTAGAATGTAAATACCGATGTTACCTCTGTATAGACTGAACTGTAATTCATGCACCGGCATTTTCTTTGGTATAAGCAGGTAAATACAGTGAGAAATTAATTTAATTTACTTTAATAAAAATAGAGTTTTAATAAACCACAATACAAAAAACACTTGAGACACTCTACAGGGGAAATTCTGGACAGCAGCTGCGACACAGGGGAGCAGCCAATCAGCAGCTGTCACTGTTCCCCTTTTCCCCCTGAATGAGGACAGGCATGATAGCAGACATTAATTTCCTTTTCTTTCTTTTTATTTTTCAAATAACCAAAGCAAAATGGCGCGAGGGCTGACAAACAAGACTTTATCTTCACAACAAAAAGGAGAACCAAACTAAACACAGCTGTTAATAATAATACAACACACACCCAGGCCCTCCGTAATAAAAGTCCCAAATAAAAAACTAAAACTGAAAAAGGACGGCCTCTAGTGGCCTCCTACCATTACAGTCCCCAGCCCTGACAGTACTGTGAGCCTCTCCTGGGTGCAGGCTGGCACTTTCTCGCTGCTGGGACATGTGGTAGGCATCGCCTCTGTGCTGGGACTGGTCACGAGGTGGTGGCATGCAGTTGGTCGTGGACCCTGCCCTGATCATCGACGTACCTCTCCAACAGGTCCACCTGGTACCGCTGTTCCTGCCAGCGGGAGGGTTGAAAGAGCTCCAAGGACTTCGTCCCTTGTAGCCGGTGCCTTTGCCGGGGTACTCAAAGCAGGCTTCTCTGCCTTTTCCCTCCTCGCTGGTTGATGCACCAAGGACAATTTCCTTCAGGGCCGGCTTTTCCTCGCAGGCTCGCTCACCACTCCAGCCTTGTCTGCTGTGCCTTTTATTGAAAGGTCGGTCCATCTGTCATGGTTCCCCTTTTCTCCCAAATGAGGACAGGCACGATAGCAGTCATTCATTTTCTTTTCTTTCTTTTTATTTTTCAAATAACCAAAGCAAAATGGCGCGAGGGCTGACAAACAAGACTTTATCTTCACAACAAAAAGGAGAACAGAGGAATCACTTAAGCAGAGCCAAGATGATGGTGGACCGACAACCAAGGTCCAGCTAAACTGAACTTAAATACAAAAACCAAACACCCATAAACCAATCAAAACACCAAACTAAACACGGCTGTTAATAATAACACAACACAAACCCAGGCCCTCCATGTTCCAAAACAAAACCCAAAACCAAAACTGAAAAAGGACGACCTCCAGTGGCCTTCTGCTGTTATAGTCCTCAGCCCTGACAGCAGCAAGGAGAAATAAATTATGTTCTTGGATGGGCTGCTTTCAAACCACCTGTCTCTGAGTACAATGGTGTCCCAAGACGTGCTTTCTTTGTGTTTCTCAGTACTGTGTTACACAGAACCAAAACATTTATAGTTATTTTTATATGGAAATGTAGCTGAATTTAATATTTGTTGCAATTAGTAAACTATACTTTTCTTAATAATTTAGCAATAAAATGCATGAAGAACGATATGTTACCACAAAAAAAGCTGTGCCGTCTGGGACTCGTCTGCCAGACCCTCTCATGAGTACATTTAATGAATGATTTGGGAACAAATATTTAACTTACAGGCTGCAAAGTGCCTAAAGATACAAGATACCTAGAGAAACCACTCAGCATTAAGCACCACCAGTATACTGATCACCACCCGATCATCTGTTTCTTCACTAGTTCAGGTCTTAAGTTAGATATGCTTGAATGATTTAAATGTAGGTCACTGTGTGTATTAACAAACACAAAACTGGTCGGGTTCAGGGACTGGACTGAAAAAAGGAGTCTATGAAAGTATTAATATAAATATCGTTCTGATGATGCATGCTTTGTGAATGCAGCCTCCAAAGACAGATAAGAGCAAGAAAGATGCTGGAAAGTCCAAAAAGGATAAGGACCCAGTCAACAAGTCTGGAGGCAAAGCAAAAAAGAAGGTGTGTTTATTTATTGGCTTGCTTAAGTCAGTCAAATGAGTGTCTGAACACGCACATTCTGTTTCTGATCAATACTTTCTTTGCTTGTGCCTGATTTCTTTGTTCCCCTGAGCAGAAGTGGTCGAAAGGAAAAGTGAGGGACAAGCTGAACAACTTGGTGCTCTTCGACAAGGCCACTTACGATAAGCTGTATAAAGAGGTGCCGAACTACAAACTCATCACTCCTGCCGTCGTGTCTGAGAGGCTGAAGATAAGAGGGTCACTAGCCAGGGCTGCCCTCCTGGAGCTGCTCAGTAAAGGTAAGGCACTGTTTAGGAGAATGCATTATTCATTCGAGGTGTTTGTTTTCTTCTCCTCATGAGGATGCAGGCCCAGCATTGCTTCTTGTGATGTTTTTTTTTCTTCATTTTCTGTCAGTTCAGCTCAAAGAATGATTTCTCTATTCCTATTTTTCTGTTTGTCTGACTGTAAATAAGTAAACCAAGTTTTACTAACATTTTCGGTCGTTGTTCATTCTAGGCATGATCAAATTGGTCTCTAAGCACAGAGCGCAAGTGATCTACACTCGCAACACCAAGGGTGGGGATGAGACGGCGGCTGAGAAGGAGACATGATAAAGTAGTCTGGAAAAAGGTCTGCTTAATAATACAGGACTTCATTCGTCTCTTGTGTAATACATTTTTAAATACTAAAACTGAAAACATTGTCTTTCTGATTCTTTACTGTTTTCCAAGAGGATTGGTTGATTGTAGTAATTATGACCATGGTATTGTTTTTTTTGTTTGTTTGTTTGTATTCAGCAGCAGTGCTGGCAATCTCAAAGAGCTGCAGACCTGGAGAGTGTAGTCTTTTTCATTAATTTAACACATGAATTCACTCCTCATGTCCCCAAGCCCTTTATTAGTTGATTGGGGTGCGTTAGAGAGGGGTAAACAGTTTTATAGCCCTCCAGCACTTCGGATTGACCAAGAGGTGCATTTACATTCCGCACAGCGAGCCCAGTTCCAAATGATCCTCTCGTAGTTGTGGACTGCAGGACTGCGAGGCTAAAGCGCGTCCAATTTATCATCTTGGTGTTTAAAGTGGTGCTCACAGCCGCCCTCTAGTAGGGCTTTGGGAGAACTGCAACAACTACCTGAACAGCGTCTTTAAAGAACCAAACCTGTCCTTAAACTGTTTTATGCTTGTCGCCTGAATCGAGCCCCTGTGGATAAACCAGTACAAACAGGTTGTCAGGTGTGGTACAGGCTGTTCTACAAATCCGCCCCAAATGCACAGCTTTTAAACCAAGCACCCCTCAGCAGAGCAGTAGTCAAGACCACCTTTGTCATGTCCAGGACTAGTCGAGTCCAAAAACAAAAAAAGAACCCTGTTTGAAACTCACTGTCCCGTTTATAATGTGTGTCCTGCCGGAAGCAGTATATCTTTGACTGAAAAATAATTGTTTCCACTGTTATCTGGAATGAGGTCAGTAAAATGTCTCTATAGGATCTGATCAGACCACGTTATTTACTTTAAGCAGAGCCATTTAGCTTCATTCACTTGCCGACATCTGTGGGTGAAGTTTATGAGTGTGAATGCACTGTGCTCTGAGCACAGAAACAAATCTTGGCAGGCACATGTTTACCAGGAGGCCAAAGGCAATAAACGGAAACAGTGAATCAGTGATTTTGTTGTTTTCGTTTCAGGGGCGGAGATTTTGTTGACCATAGCAGATGCACAATTTATTATTTGTTATGGTTACTTTGGTCTCTACTACACTGATATCACCAAGTCTTCAATATGTTAATAAGCCACAGTGTTTGTGACAAGGAGACCAGCCGCAGCTCCATTTGATGTCATGAAAATGCACACATTTCTATACACCTCCTTATTCAGCCTGCGGTAGTTTAGCCGCACTCATACATGCTGTAGTTTTATGGAGTGTTTCAGCCCCATGCTGTCTTTTGAATCAGCTGCAATTCAGGGTCAGTAGCCAGTCAGAAAAGTGACCAGTTACATATTTCAGCCATAAAGGCACAATAACAACAGTCTCTTTAATTCTATAGATAGTGAACTGACATGTAAGAATTAATTATGAAATCTTTTTGGTGCACAAACACATCAGACATTAGAGGAAAAAACAGAATAGAAGCGAAATGTAGAGTAATACTTTAAGAACACCTCAGCCAATCAGTGTCAAAAATTAAATTACACCAGACAACAAAAATTAGTTTCATTTCATATTTATACAATCTCTGCGCTGATTTCAGTGGTAACATTTATTTTCAGGTAGCTTCAAGGGTAAATCTAAAAAGTCATTTTTAGAAAAAATTAAATTTGGTGGCTCGGCTGACATGGTCTTTTGTTATACTTATGCATATTAATATGATGCTTGTTTGTTGTACATGTAAATAACAGGGTTGCCAACTCACGCATTGAGCGAGACTATATATGAAAGTAATAGTAGTATTATAACAACCTTATGATGAAAAACATACATATAATTTAGTTTATCTCTAGAACCATTGAGGCTAGGGGAAAAAAACGTGATTTTCTGAATCATCCTGCCAAACTTGACTAAGAAAAATAAAAAAATTGCAATGAAACAGACCTTTGATAAAAAAATGTTTTCTAGTGTTATTACACATTTGTGATTCATCAGAACACCCAGTAACTCACCTGGAGCTGTGATTGGTCACCCTGCCAGAAACACTGTGATTGATTAGAGCCCCGTTTGCATATTGTGGCCTTTGTGATATCAGTATTGTAGAGATAACGGTTAACAGATATTTTTTGCAGCCCTGGTTTCCAGTCAGAACAGGGTTAATGTACGGAGCTGCTCTTCTTTACTGGATTTGATTCCTCCCTCTTGGGACTCCCTTTACTCGCAGATGCACTTGCACATCATTTCACATGTTGTGTTTGGTCAGCATCAACATCCTCGCGTCTAATGAAGCGTAAACACACCTTAAGTAATTCTGCAGGATGCCACGTTTGTTTATCTTTAGATGACTTCAGCTGCATAATCATCTTAGATGCGCCCGCCTAGTGTGATATTTGCGTTTTGCTTGTTCTTTCAGTTCCTTGCTATTAAATGTTTGGTGTAATTATGGTACCCTGTTAGTCCGTACTGGATGCAAAGTTGTCCTGCTTTAATTCAATAAGTCAATTTTTCAAAAAAAGAACCTCAATTCAAGAGACAGAACATATAAAGTGCTTTTGGTCCTCAACTGTAAAAACAGGCGCTCCGATGTTGCCAGAGAGCAAAGTGACATAATGAAATGTGACCATATACGCAGCTTTTCATCTTTAATTAAGTGGGCCTCAGTGTAGCGTATGTACATTTATGTCTTTTATGCAATACAGTAGGGGGCATGTTACTCTGACTTGCTTTAAATGGTAGCTCATTAAGAATGCTGTGTGTGTGTGGTGTGTGTGTGTGTGTGTGTGTGTATGTGTGTCTGTTTGTGAGTTTGGCTTAAGCTACAGGCTTTTGGTGGTTGTTGATGAATTTCTGCGTGCTCTAAGCTCTGTCTGTATGACTTATAGACAATAAAGGACACCACAGCTTGAGCCGAGACCCTCTATTGTCCCTGTAGCCTGAGGCTTGGAGCTGGAGGTGGGGGGGTGGGGGTTTGGCGAGGGTATGGGGTCAGCTTTTGATGGATGCTGTCAGCTGTTCCACTTGTCATCGCACAGCACCACCTCCAGCCTGACTGGAAAACGCTCCCCAGGATGTGACTGCTGTCTCTGACAGATGTTCAGTCGTTCTGTTATTAAAAACTCACCAGAGTCCAGTGGTCACAGTCCATATCACACTCTCAGCTCGGTAAAAAGTTCTTCTTGTGGAGTTTTCCATTTTTTGTTGTTTATTATACTTTATTAAGGGTAGAATGTGTCTATGCTATACATACTATACCAATACCCTTTTATATATATAAAATATTATTCAATATAGTTTAATATTGCTGCTACAGCTCCATCATTTTTATGTTTACTCAATTAAACGAACCTTCCCAATGAGCTGCCAGTGTTGCATTTTTGAATCTTTCTACTGGCATTTTTAACTGTAAGAAACAGAACCTGGTGGATGCACCAGTAATACCGCTAGACCACTTATAAATACACCTTATAATATTCAGAAATAAAGTTAGGGGTTTCTTTCTTTATCTTTTTATCCTTAGAAGCAGGTTACGATCCCTGAAAGTCAAGGCATGATTTTGTTATAGTTTTCCAATTACCCGCCCCCCTACCCCCCCCCCCTCATTGCATTGTGACACGTTTTATGATTTGAATAATCGTGCTGCTACTAAATGTGTAATTGTTGCGACTAAACTTGAAAATAAACTAATAAGAATTTAATTCCACTGCTACAGCAGAACTTTGCTTAATATTGTTGCTACAGCTGTATCATTTTTAGCATTAGAGTCATAATCACTCATTTGATAAACTGCCAATTATGCTTATGTTAGTCCTACAGTAAGGAAACGAACCTTGTGGATACACCTGATATATCGTTTTTCCATGATTTTTAATATTTGTAGGTAAGGTTAAGGTTTACTTTCTTTAGACTTTGAAGTAGTTTATGATCCTTGAAGGGTGAGGCATGGTTTGTTTTAGTTCTAAGAAGTTAATTTTGAAACTCTGATTTCTCTACATAACATGCAGATAGAATGACCAGTAAGATAACTCTGGGTAACACATTTTTATGAAAGGTCTGTTTCATTGTAATTTTTGATGTTTCTTAGTCATGTTTTGCTAATTCATAAAATCACATCAGTTTTTTTCCTACATTCAATGGTTTCAGAGATAAACTAAATTATATTTTTTTCATTATAAGGTACTACTATTATTTTCATATTAGACTCACTGATGCGTGTGTCTCACACTCAATGCATGAGAGTTATCAACCTACAACAAACAAACAGCATACTAATATGCAAAAATGTATAAGTATAACTAAACCCTTGAAGCTACATGAAAATAAACGTTACCACCGATATCAGCGTGCCGAGATTGTATAAGAAACACTACAAATTGTTATGAAACACATTTTTGTTGCCTGGTGTAATCGAGAGTGACAGGTTTGCTACTTTTTGGTGCGTTTGAAATGGGATTGGGAGAAAGACAGGACCAAGGCAGTCTGTGTGTAACAACAAGCCTGGAGTGACTGTTACCTCTCCCACCAGACTTTTCTATTAATAAAACCTCTGCTTTTAGACAGACCTGTCATTGGGTTACTCTTTTGGGACGCTGGTTTCTTTGTCCACCAGGAAAACCTGCAGAAAGCACCAGCACCACACCAGCTTATTAGGGAGGCAGTAACTTCAGTAGCTGGAGCAGAACTCATGCTTCCAGAGTGAGTCACCAATGTGTGTGTGTGTGTGTGTGTGTGTGTGTGTGTGAGAGAGAGAGCCAGTAAGGCGGCAGATATCTTGCTCTGGATGTTTTTTTTCCCCTTTTTTTCCTCTCTCCTATTGAGAAACCACCTCACATTGAGGGTCTTGCTGCTCACAACACTCTCAGACTCACTGGATTGTGGGAGGCTGATTGGAAATCAGACAGAGTCGGAAGTAGGATGGGGTAGGGGGCGAGTCCCTGCTCATGGCAATTTAGCTGGGTCTGATCCAGAGTCAGATTTATGAGAGGCAGCTGCTGAGGGCTTGACGGACAGACGCGCCCGAGGACTCCAGTGTTTCTGCTGCTGCCACACAGAAGCTGCGAGGCTGCAGAGGAGGGGTGGGCTGTGTGTGTCAGTGCACAGTCCAGCAGCAAGGGTAAGCAACTCTTCTGTTCCTCTCCACTTAGAGGCAGGGAAAGTGCTGTTACACTATGTGGCTTCACTTCTACCCCAAACTGCAAATAGAGCTATTTCTGATCTCTCAGTTTAACAGTAATTTGATTATCTTAGATTTGAGACTATTAATTAAAGACACAATAACAAAAGTGGCTAAAAGTTTTTGGGGGTTTTTTGGTCCAGTGTCATAGACAAGATAATGTAATGTTACTTCTATACCAACTAAAGGTATCCTAGAACCACACATACAGGCCAGGACATTTTTCTCTCTCTCTTTCTGGCAAACTTTGCTACCATGGATGGAAAGCAGCATGTTTTTGATTAAACTACTGTAGATCATAAGTGCCATTCCATTTTTCTGCACACTTCTCGTTTGTTTGTCTGTCCGTTTCTACGTGCATTCTTGTAAACATGGTTCTCTAGGGTTCTTCAGCTGCCTTTAAAATTAGGAGCACAGACCCGGGTCCTATTTTTAGCGGAGGCGAGCCATTACGGCGCAGTGGAGTTATGTAGACAGCGTGATTAGGCCAAGAGGGGGAAAAAACTTCATGGAGCTTGTCTTTATCCTCCGCTTCTCTCCACCGGCGCTTTTCTGAACTCCTCTGAGTGCTGTTTTCCCCCCCTTTCTCATAACAGCCTGTCCTGCAGCAGCTCCATATGGAAGGAGAGTAATGTCAAACCAATGAGGACTCCACAGGCTCCCCTGGTATTTGATCAGGTCAGGCTTCGACGCCACGAGGAGCCTGGAATCTCAATTAATGTCAGACCCCAGCAGTTTGGGAAGACAGTGCGTGTAGCTGTAATTTCTCGTCCTGGCAGCAAAGACGGAAGGAAGGAGAAAAGGGGGGGAGCACATCAGGAGGGAGGGTTAATGGAAAAGTGTCCTGAGAGAGAGAGGGAGGGAAGGAAAGAGGGAGGGAGAGAGGGAGAGAACGAAAGAGAGCTAATGGCAGTTTGTGGCTGTGTCATTAGTTTTAAGAGGGTACCTCCAGCTCTCACATGGATCACAACTATGGTTTCGAATTTTAACAAGCTACACTCTTAAAAATAAAGGTCACCGAAGGGGTCATTTGGAGCGATGGTCACCTGAAGAACCTACAGCTGATCATTCAAGTAGCTCTTTTAAGAACAATTTGTATACATGAGATGTGTGATGAGAAGTACTTATCTTTATTTTAGTGCTGTAGTTGATTTGGGCGTGGAGCAGGATGTAAACACGAAATGGCACTTATTTAGAGATAATGGGAAACAGGACGCTAAGCGAGATAAACAGAACGCTGAACTAACACAGGGGTAAAAAGTACAACAAAATAAACAAAGCAGAATGAAAACAGAAGAGATGAACAAGGTTAAACTGAGGTTGAGCCGAGGCATGCAAAGAACTAACAATGAAATACAGAGAAACAACAAAATAAAGGGGAAACATGGGTTTATATACTAAACAGACACTGGGAAACACCTGGGCAGGGGAGGAGCCAAAACAAGACTCAGGTGAACCAGGGGGCATGGCTAAGGCGGAGCTAAGAATAAATTAACAACAAACTCACATGGAAACACAGACACATGGTGACGGACAATGAATCAGGGGAGAAGACAGGAGAACATTACAAAAGTCAAGGAACAGTGGAAAAAAACAGAACATTACAAGTGATTTTTTTACAAGATCCGTTTTTTTCATGTGGTTTTAATTTTTGGATTTGCTTCCACACACAAGGGGCGTATCCATGTATTAAGGCCTGCAGAAGAATGTTAGGAAAAAGTGAGAATCTAGCCGCAAGGCATGTTTGGATGGGTTGCTATGGGTTTGGTTGTTCTGGAACTGAGGCTTGCAGGGGTTTTTTCCATCTACACAGCAGCGCATTTATTTCAGACTGTGGTATAACATTTGTTGATGATTGAATGGAATGTTTTTTATAGTTATTACAGAATTTTGATCTCTGGACATCTGAAATGGGCCATTTAATGGAAAATCTAGCCTTAAGTGAGTTAATTGTGGTACATAAACATGGCTAAAATTTCAAAATGTACCATTCACCCCTCAGGCCATGAATGGAGACTAATCTTCAGAATATTATATCATGAAAACCACTGCATTTGCATAGATCTGCCTGATCAGCCTATGGCAGCTTGGCCCCACCCTTTCACAATCAAGGTAAAAATATAAACATTTTGATTGTACTGCTACATATAATGGCTATCAATATATTAAAGGGGCAACATAAACTCTTTTCTGGAATTAAAGAGGGCTGTGGATAGTATGTAAATAAGTATATTAATATTGTTTCAAAATGTACATTAATACCCTGCATCCATTCTGTCTGTAAACAGAAACTAAACAGTGAAACTTCCTATTTTCTACTAATAGTTTTTGTAATGTCACACATTTACATAAATCGTCTTATCCAGCCAACCACTGTTTAGCCCCGCCCATTCATACCAATGTTCTAAGGAGTGTTTCTGTTCTTTGCTGCCTTTTGAATGAGCTACAATTCAGTGGAGCCAGTCAGAAATAAGATCATTTATATCAGTAATTAAGGTACAATAACAAACACAGTCTGTTTAATTCTAAAGGATAAAGAAAGGTTGGAAAATGGTCATGGAAGAGTGAACTATGGTGAATTATTAAATAAAATCTAGAAGAAAAAATTGGAAAATGGGACTTTTAGAGACACCTTAGTGAACCTTGAATGGTTGAAGATTGGACAAAATAATTTTACTGTTGTTGGACTTCATAAATACTTCCATTCATCAGAACACCCAGTAACTCACATGGAGCTGTGGTTGCTATCATAAACTCTGTGACTGGTTAGAAAGTCATTTGTACACTGCAGCCTTTAGCGATAACAGCATTGCAGAGATTAATATTGCGATAAAAGCTTAATAGATGATACATTGTGCAGTCTGCGCTAAAACAGACAGACATGGGCTGGTTTTATTCTTACACAGCATTTATTATCCTCTCTGAACATCAGAATCTGAGGAAAAAAGTCAAAATGCAAATGTTGAGGTGCTGTCGAGGCTTTATGATGTGGGGGAATGCTGATAAAGCATCTGTTGCTGTCACAACAGAAATATGGCTCCTCTGTCAAGGTTGAGCTGATAACAAAAAAACAAGTTGATTGACTGAACTTCCTAAAAGTGATTGAATCTTCTGTTTATGCAACATGCACACATTCACCACATGGTGGCTACTCATAAAAACGAGATTGCCTTGGACATTTTTTCCTGCTGGAGAGGATAGTTGTGAATAAAAGACCACAAAAGAGTCTTAAAGTGTTCATGGCTATGCTTAAACAATTAAAATGTTTTTTCCCTGCATATGCAGTTTACAGTATAGTGCGAAAGTCTTAAGCCGCCTCTCGTTTCTTTACATTTTGCTTCAAAAGAGCCAGACTTTCTTGTGTTTTTAATGTAATATTGAGGAACAGTTCTCCAGGCTTCCTATTTTCAGTCTCTGAACCTTAACAGTTACCTGTTTTTGTTTGTTAAGCCACACAGTGACCTACATATGAATCATTCAAGCATAACAAAGCACATCTAACTTAAGGCCTGAACCAGTGATGAAACAGGGGCAGATGATTCCAGATGA
>JBBIGB010000001.1:20184970-20207952 GCA_037577075.1 Alestopetersius hilgendorfi | reverse complement strand
GACATACTTTTGAGTTTTTTACTGTTGATTTTGCAGTAGTAAGCTCTGGAAATTACAGCAAAGGCTAACAGTGTAGGATTACACGGACTGTTTTGGTTAATGTGCCGAAGACTGATATACAGTAACCCCTCAGTCTAATGCAGATTTTTCTGAGAACCTAAATGTATTACCACCACCACTGGACTGAAAAGTTGTTAACCGCCATAAAAAAGAAGAACAAGAAGAAGCCTGCTGCAGCATGTAGCATGACTGCTCCCTGTCTTGTCCTCGTATTTTAGTGTTTTTAACTCCCAGCCCCCTCAATTCTCAACTGTTATCTCAGTTCATTTAGTATTAGTAAGCTGTGCCCTGTCTAAACATGTGGGTAGAGAGTTTTCTCAACGTTTCTTTTGTCTACGAGATTTTGCATGCTGCTAATGCTAACGGTTTTAAGCAATACATTTTTCTGATTCTGATTATTTACCTTTACATTTTCTTTAAGGGTAATGCATTAAACGGAGTTTAAAATGATTATTTTATATTCATAAAATGATTACTGTATATTTATAATAGGCTGCACTATGTTGTGCCAGTCAAAATGCATTCACTTGAATGGGCAGTGCTAACCTGCTGTGGGCTGTATAGAAGGAGATGTGTTCTACAATAAATCAATTTCAAATAAGCCTTGGTTATCAAAACATTACATGGTTATCGAGGCTTGTTTCACATGACCTTTTGCTTGTTCCTGAACCCTCCTGTTCTCCTGCTCTTCAGAGACTACTGACTTCATTATAACTTAATTATTATAACTGCATAACAATGTTATGATAGTCCTCTAGAAAACTAGCCCTCACTGCCAGTTTGAAACCTTGTCTCAAGATTTGCTCTAGTACGTTTGGCTACATTTTCTAACGATTTTTTCCCCCCAACCTGCCAATCCAACTACATGACAGTAGACAAACAAATGGTACTCTGGAAATTTATTAGCTCTATGGCACTGTTGACAAGAGATATATGTCAACCAGGATCTGCTGAAAAAGTTCCAACCAATAGTTGCAGGGCTTTCAAAGACGCATAGCTGCAATAAGACATGAAACAGGTATAGAAACACTCTTCTTTAAATAAAAACAAGATGTACAGATGAACAAGTAAAAACAATACTGTAACCAGTGTTTACTTTTAGTCCCAATATTTTTTTAAAATGAATAAACAGAGATAAAAGATACTGATAACACTGAGCACCATATGAGTAACTATGTTCCTCAATACACAAAAAGACTGGACAATGTCTTGAATCAAATTGGTAACACAGAGAGAACGCTGGCATCGCACATGGGAGGAAAAAAAACAATTTATGTATATATATATAGCCACCCCTCATTTCTTTATATTTTACTTTCACCTTGATTCTCAAAAAAAAAACAACATACTATTCTAGTACTGGTATACTAAGACAAGTAAACATACGAAGTGACTAGATAAAAGAATTCCAACCACTCAGCATTCAGCACCACCAGTATACTGTTTACCTCCTGATCATCTGGAATCATCTGCACCTGATGAAGACCATGGAGCGGCTGCTGCTTCCTTCACCACCTACGGCCACAGGAACGCCACGTCCTAGAGCCTCTGCAGTTTGCATACTAAGAGAAGGTAGGAGTAGAGGATGCTCTTATCTATCTGCTACACTGAGCTCTCACTCAACTGGATAAGGGCAAGCGCATTGAACACCATCCAGCCTATGCTGCTCAGAGACAAACTGACAGAGATGGGAGTAGACTTGCATCTGTTGGGCTGGATTACAAACTACCTGACTGAAAGGCCTCAGTACGTGCTTCTGGGAACTGTAGGTCAGACACTGCGACCAGCAGCACAGGAGTAGCCCTGTTCACCCAGTAGACCTCAGACCTCCAATACAACTCATAGTACTGCCATGAACATACGTTTGCAGATGACACAGCTATTGTTGGATGTATAGTGAATGGACAGGAGAAAGAGTACAGGAAGCTGAACCAGGACTTTGTATCTTGGTCTGACTCAAACCAACTGCACCTGAACACAACCAAGACAAAGACGATGGTGGTGGATTTCAGGTGTCTCAAACCTTACATTGAGTCGATAACAACTAAAGGGGAATATGCAGAGATCATCCAGACCTCCAAATACCTGGGAGTGCAACTGGATGACAAACTGGACTGGACTGCGAACACAGATGCTCTCTGCAGAAAAGGACATACTTCCTCAAAAGGCTGGCTTCCTTCAACATCTGCAAACAGCTGGCGCAGGTCTTTTATCAGACTGTTGTCATGAGCGCTCTTTTCTATGCAGAGGTTCGCTGGGGTGAACAAACTGGTGAAGAAGGCGGGCCATGTTGTCGGCAGAGTCAGACAGTTTGTTATCAATGGCAGAATGACGTACGCTGAACAGTCATGGACAATCCTGTCAATCATGGACAATCCACTGCGTCCTCTACACCAGCGTTTCTCAAACTATGGGCCGTGGACCGGTGCCGGTCCGTGAGAGAGTGCCTGCCGGTCCGCGCAGCCTCGCTTCTGCACCAATCAAAATGTCACTGCGTTCCCCGCCCCGCCCACTCGACTTCATGGCCCGCCCCTTGTTTCAGCATTCTAGAATGTTCAGCGTTCTGCCCTCTGTCTCATTCAGTCCAAACTTCTCAGAGACAAACAGGTGTTTCGAGAGCTCTCAATAAATCATGGCCTGTTCAAAGCAAGCGAGTCTGGATTCTTTCTTTCCACAGGGTGGTGGTTGTCCCGGTCGTGATCGGGGGAGGGGGGGCGTGGCCGGGGGAGGTGGGCGGGGCTGGGGGTGGTGTTTGGATAATGTGCCGGGCCATGCAGCCCCAAAGCCTGACATGACCGGTCCCCAGGACAAATAAGTTTGAGAAACGCTGCTCTACACTACCTGATCTGCAGACAGAGGAGCAGCTTCAGCGACAGGGTGCTGTCGCTGCCCAGCTCCACTGACAGATTGAGGAGGACGTTCCTCCCCAATGCCATAAAACTGTTTAAACCCCACCATCCACAGCCGCACCTCTGCTCTGCACTACACTACTCACAGCCCACCGTGTACTTGTACATGCCTGTTTACACTGGACTGGACTGTCAATTCACACCACACAAGTATTACTGGATGGTCACTTTAACTCACACAATCATTACCCTCCAAGTATTAGGTTAGGTTGAGAGTCTTTGAAAGTCCATCAGGAATCCTGGAGAACTGTTCCTCAAAACTGCATTAAATACTTTATAAGCAAAATAAGAGGAAATGAGGGGTGGCGCAGTACTGTATATATACACATACACAAACTGCTTCTCAGATAATTGACTGCATGTGATGTGTAAGTAACCTCTGTCAATGTAATAATGGGTCCGAATAAACCTTGCACTAGGAAAACAGGCTTTGCGTACTGAATGTGCTACTGAGGGAAGCGAAGAGCCGGCACTTATGCAGCTATTTCCATATCTAAGGAAACTTTGATCTAATTAAAAGATGTGGCTTTACTAGTATGCACTTCGCTTCTTGGGCCCTCTCACACACTGAATTTGAAACTTAAGCACTCAGCTTTGTAACATGTCAAATTTCTTATGTATATGTGTGTGTGTATATACACATACGTACATATACACATATGCATAATACATTGTAATTCGTTACATTTGACATGCTGACGCCACAAAACATGTCCAAATGAGGTCCTAGTCACCACTTTTCATTTTCAGTGTAGCATTGTCTACCCCACAATATACGTGTAAAAGATTTCATTCTAATAACTTTCAGCAGTCACACACACACTCCCTACTCCACAGTACAGTGCAAATGCATGCTAATTAATTACAATACAGTCACCTTCATGACTGTGAAGAAAAAAATACTTTCCTATAAAAGATGAAGTAAAAAAGCAGCACATTATTTTCATACATTTTGTACAGGGAGAAACAAACCAACTTTGGTTTAAAAAGAAAAATATTGCTATACCTTTCTTAGCACTATGTACACTCGCATGTCAAATACCTTTTTTTTGCTAAAGTAAAAGATTACACAGAAATGTTTTCAGGCTCAGGCAGCATTTGTTCGGACATGTATGAGCAAACGTGTATGCATAAGCATGGGCTTCAGCACCATTAATGATACCGTGCATAAGCTGCCTGCATACTTTTGCATCAAACAATTCCTGTATTAGATCCATTTGTTCATATTGCACATGGCCACTGCTGTTTTCATTATGCAAAGATCTTGATCCATCACCTGTCTTTTTATTTAATTTTCAGATTTTATGCTGCACAAATGTCTCTAACTTGATGATAATCCGAGCTGTACATTCCATCACTCTCATTGCTACTTCAGAGGTGTATCTATCGTTAGGAATCTGTGGAAAAGGCAACAGGTCAGGATAGCGGGTTCTCAGGCTGTCAACACCGTAACCTTCCAAGATGTGAACGTCTTTAGACAGACCAGAGAGCTGAGTGCTGTATTCTTCCACCTTCTGAGCCAGTGCTGTCGGTTTCACATCTTTGTCAGATTTTCCTCTGACTGCGTAGTCTGCGGCAATCAGTGCTAATTTGGTGGCCAGGTAGCACTTGAAGCACACCCACTCATTGGCATTTTTGTGAAGGTCATTTCTCGCAGCTGAGAAGTTGGCTCTTGCCTGCCTTAGCCACCTTCGAGCTTCCACAGGATTGCCAACAGACTTAAATGAGGGCGGAACGAAGAAGCGACTGGATTGTGTTCCTGCATAGCTGGTGAACTGCTCTCTGAACTGTTGCCTCTCGGATTTATGGCTTGTTGCTTCTTGGTTCCACGATGTGTAAAATCTTTGAAAGGAGAACTTCTCTGACTGGAAGCGAGAGGATGATGTAGAAAAAGTTCTCCTTGATGCCCTATCTGTGGTCTGTTCTGCCTGTGCTTGTTTCTCCATCCTGCTGATCTCATTCTGTAAGTGCTTAAAGACCTCTGTGGCAATATCAAGGTTTTCTGCATTTTTATCTGGGTGCCATTTGAGATACAGACGTCGTATTATCTTCTTTCTTTCCGTTTCAGGGAGTTTCCAAGCCTGCTCTACCACCAAAGTCACTTCTTTCAAAATTTCAGGTAACGAATTGAGCTTGATCTTTTTCGGAGATAACTTGGTTGGAGGAGTGATGTGATTCTCCTTGCCAGGAAAAACTGGTGGTACCATTCTGGGGCCGGGGCAGGGATTCTCTGAAGGGCTTGTAGATGTTGGGACACCGTCTCGAATATGGGTGCTCTCATCTTGTCTAGAGAATTTATACAGATCAAGGGAACTGACAATTTTGTACTCACTGTATCCAATGTCAATTTGGAAGAATTTACCAAGAAAGCTTGGATTGTCATCCTCTTCTCTCTCAACTTCTTGAACAATGATGGCATAGGTATAGGTTGGCTGATAAGACCCTAGGAAATCTCCTCCCTCTGAGTCAACCAGGTAACCAACATATTCCCCAGGATAGAACACATTCATAGGATCCATCAGAAGAATATGATGTATCTCTGCAGGTATGGGTGTCCCAGGAAGGGGAAGTTCAAGCTTTGAGGGCTCAGTTGAGTCATACTTGACTCCAAGATTGTCCAGCTTTTCTGTGATTCTGTATATGTCATTGCAGCCCAGCATGGCAATTAGATAAGAGGTGTCAGAAATCAGATTGTCTGTTGCAGACTTGAGAGTCATTGCTAGAGCAAGAAGAAAGTTGATATCCTTACTGTCGGAATGCTGAATGTAAAGGTGGATCAATGATGTCCCATATCTTTTCAGAAAGGCCAGAGTTTCACTCCGGCTATGTGGAATAGGATTGCAGCCTTTCACTCGCAACGTGGTCTGTAACTTCTCAAAACAGGACACCTTCAAACCCTCACATAAAGCCTTGCACAGCCGTATTGCTTTCTCCTCATTGACCATGTATGCATTGTCATTCTCATGCTTCATGATGCGTATTAGTCCCGCGATGAACTGCTCAGAGGAAAGTAACAGCTGAAGCCGGCCCTGAAGGGAGCAAAGGGCCCCAAACTGGCACATTTTCTGAGACTCTTCGTCAAGTTGTTCCTCCAAAATACTACTCAAAAGTCTGGGCCTCAATTTCTGTGGAAGTAACATAATGAGCTTAGTGTGAAAGGCATGGTCTTTGCCTAGATAACACTGGCTCATATCAACAAGCATTTGGACTCCAACATTTCCCTGGATTCTGCTCTTGTAATGTGGTGCATCATCAAAGACCAAACTGTTTGACTTGGCAAGGCGACCATCATGACTTGGCAGGTAAAAGATGAAATCTCTGAGCATTTCCAGGTCTTTGCGGATTTGTACTGGGTCATTCTGCAGACTTTTGAAAAGCCCAGATACTGCTCTTTTTACTGTCCTCATTTCGTTTGGGTCAAGCTGTTTGCCTTCTGAACTCCTATAAATGCGACACAAAACTTCGACATATTGTTTGGTTGAAACAATGTCCTCAGTTCCCAGTACCTTGAACAGCTGGTGAAAGGTGCCAAGTTCAAGAGGCAGCTTGTACAGATATGGTTTGTAATCTGATTCGTTGTCCAGATTTATTACAACCTCCTCTGGTTTTAGAAGTTTCCAACCCTCCTCAACCATGACAAATGCCACACCCCGTAACTGATAACGAAACTCCCGTTTATCTGCATTAAGGTATTCATAAGTGCTCCTCAAGACTTTGTTTCTTGTTTTGACTGTGTCATCTTCCACGTTTGTAACGCTACAAACATTTTTGCAGTTGCTAATGACCTTTTCCAAAGGAGGATCTAAATTGACGTTTAGCATTGTCAAAATTTGGTCAAGCTGCTCTTGTCCTGTAAGTGTGGTTCCCTGTTGGTCTTGTATGCTTCCTGGTGTGGCTTTTTCTGGTAGAATTGAACAAGATGTCCATAGCAATTGCATAATATCTGTTTGTTTGAATTTTGGATTGACTTGAGACCCGCTGAAACGGATCAGAGGGAGTGAGCCATTTATTTCTTGATGCTGAGGATGAAGTTTGACCAGTTCTGGTGGTGCACGCTCTGGACACAGGAATGGTATCATCGAGAGTTCTTTAAGGAATCCTTCTTCAAACAGATCTGTCCTCTCACTGAAAATGTGATTCAGAAGAACATCAACAATTGTCTGGACTTTTTCATTGGACCAGCTCTCTGTATGAGATTTAATGCTGATCTCTTTTGCGAACTGCAGAACCTGCTGCTGAGACACAACATATTTTAAACCTATCTTGCGTAGGAATGTAATCCAAGAAGGTAAGAACAAGGTTCCATTTTTTGGTTTTGACATTTGCTCAATTTTCCTGAAGAAATCAGGAGGGATGAAAGATTTCGGTGGAAGCATCACTTCAAATACTTTCTCAGTTTGGTCAAAGAAGGCCTTGGCAGGTTTTAGTCTGCTTGATGAGTCATAAATAAATGACAGACTTTCCAGTTTTTCATAGAGTTGATCCTTTATGTCACAAGACTCCTCCATTGCCAATAACCTCTCCTTCAGATTAATGAGATGTTGGATTTTGGCATCATGTGCCAAAATGTCAAACTTTGGGAGAAGATGTTTCAGGTAGACTTCCAGGTCATCGATTGGAGTGCACCTAAGGAAGGTGTAGAGCTCCTTCAGCTGTGGATTGTCAACGAGAAAAGTTGAAGATGTAGTATTTGCCCATTTTTCCATGTCAACGGAGGGAATGCTTTTCGTCAGAATATAGCAAGCTCCAAAGTTCGCAATGCTTATATGCCGGCCGTTGACAGTCCTGTAACATGGGAGCAATTTTAGCCTTTGCACATCATCTTGGCACAAACTCACCAAATTGGAGTTAAAATATAACAAGAGTGATTCAAAGTCCTTGTCTGCCAAGTGTCCTGCTTTGAAAGCAGATGTCTGGATCATATACTCAAGGGCTCTCAGAATGCTTGAAGGACTGTCTATATTTGCTGTGTTCTGGGCCAGCAGAGGCAAGATAGGATTCTCTTTGGCACAGATTTTGTTTACAGCCACCTGAAAGCATCCTGCTTTCATCAGGGTGTGGAAGACTTTGTCATTCTGTCCATTGGGGAAAATGGCAGCATGCATCAGATTCAGGGGTAATAAAACATCATATTCTGGCACAACTAACTTGTTGCTGGACACCATGAACTTGATTCCTGGTAGTAGAGCCCAGTCTTTCAGGATGTCTAGAACCGTCTCAAACTTTGGTTTAATCTCTGCTTGGTCTTCTTTGACAGCAATACTCTCACTGATGAAGTGCCACACGCTTTTCAGCCAGGATTCACTGGCATAGTTTTCTCTCCACTTCACAGAGATTCTTGTTCTGTACTCTCGAGGCAGGACAGATGCCAATAAATCTCCAAAGCTGCTGATGTCAAACACCTTTGCTACACCTGCTTTGAACAGAATGTTGCTATATCTCATGTACAAGGTGTGCATGAACAGCTCTTTTCTTGAGGAAATCAGCTCATGATGATTGGTCAGGAATTTTGGTCGTTTAGGGTCAAACACTTGCAAAATGTTGTCCATTGTCAAAAGCAGTGGAAGCCCCTCTATTCTGATATCATCCTCCTCTATATCTTTGAAGCAATAGTCCACCAGAAGCTTCAGACTGTGGAAGAGTTTGAAGTTAGACTGCTGCAGTCGGCAAGGCAGCTTCCCAACTTGACACGATGTGTCTGGAGATGAGAATGTCAGCAGGAAGGTTCTGACATCTTCTGGTGTCACATAGCTGACTGGAATACCTGCATCTTCCAGGCAGAAATACAGACTAGCTGTTTCATCGCAACTGTGGACTAAGTTAAAGCCGACATCCAGGAGCATGGCCTTCAGCCTGTAGACATTTTCTGCCACAGACTTCCGTGTGGTAATGTTGTATTCTGTGTTTTTCAGATGCTGCAACTCATCCTGCAACAAGTTGTCAAAGAACGCTCGACATTTAGGTGAAGCGGACGTATTTACCCAGGAAATGTATACGGCTGCGTGCATGTCGGTGTTGTCTATGTGGGGAGTTCTGACAACAGGGAGAAGTCGTTTTAGGTCTACATTAATGGACTGATATATTGCCTTTACCAAACAGTACCAGTCTGGCTGAATGTCAAGCCTGTTCACAGGGAAGAAAAACAAAAACTTTTTCAAAAGGTCTTTGACGACATGGATTGGTGTCCCATGAAGAACTGTCATGGTGGGATCAGGCCCAGGAAAAAGCCTACGTTTCAGCTGAATCAGCAGCTCCACATAAGCAGGAGCTATTAGTGCTGTCATTAGACTATTGTTCCAGTCACTCCTCACTCCAACTCCATTGTCATCCCGCCATAGGTTTCGTCTGGCTGAATCTAAGGCAAAATGCCCATTCACATGAAAAGGCAGGCCAGTCTCCAGAGAAAGCGGGAGAAAGCAGAATGCTCGATGGGCTTTTTTGTAGTTGTGGCTAGTGCATGCTGCCACCCCACCTCGGGGGAAAAGTGTTATGTCTTCGTTTTTGTGAGCTGAAATGACACTCTTGGATACCTTTTCGATATCAGAGAAGCCAGATCTGTTGCACACCACCCAGGTTGTTGAGTTCCCGTCAGAGTCCTCAATATCCATAGTGTATGTAATTTGTTGTACTGGGATTAGGCTCAGCTGCTTTTTCTTGGTCACACTGTCCACTACAGAAGCATGAAACTGCTTGCGTTTGAGACGATCACCATCTGTGATTTTTGCCGTCACAGAATACAGTGTTTTCAGTTCTCCTGTCCCGTTTTCAATTTCACATATTGAAATTTTTTCCATGTGGTTCAAGAACATAAGTAGCTCGGCCCCATCTGTACGTAACTTATCCAGGAGATTTTGTACCATTCTGTCTGAAGCAGGTACTGAGCTGATCTCCGACACTTTTGCCATTTCTACAGAACGTATGGGAAACCGGAACATTGTGCAGCGTTCTAGCTTGAAATAGTTTCCCAAATACAAGTTTAGGACGTCCGAAAATTGGGACCGAAAATCTGAATCTAAATCTCTGAACATTCGTCCTGGACTAACAGACGTTGCCCCAGGTGCGTAACGTGCATGTGGATCAAAGATACAAAGAATATCATTATTTGAGATAAAAGATGGACAGTCAGTAATGTGATACACTGAATTGAAACCGATCCCATACTGCCCAGTTTTGCCGGGGTTCGCCTCCTTTGTCCCTCGACCAAGATTTTGGATCCCTCTGACATCATCCTCTGTAAATGGCTGATTGTTGTACACACAGAGTGATGGGCCTTGCATGGGTACCCATTTGTCATCAAATATTCTATCAGTTGGATGGGTTCTGGGATCAAAGACAAAGTATATCTCTGTTGCTTTGGCATCATCTGCGTTCTGAAGAAGCTCTTTCAGCATCTCCTTCTCTGATGGGTAAGCATTGAGTATGCTCTTGATTCTGCTGGTGAGTTTCTCCTTTTGGCCAAACTCACTTCCAAGAGTGGTGAAACAAATATTGGAAGCATATCTTTCCAGGGCTTTGTGGCGTTTTGGAATCGCGCCTAATTTCACCGCTACCTCTCTCGGAATATCTCCATGACAGTACTTCACAGTTGTATCTCTCACCTTAATCCAAGGGCAGTCATTGTAGCACAGCGCTTTAGATTGCTGCAAAGTGAGATTGCTGTCAGGCAAGAGTATCTGTCCATAGTTGCTCTGACAGAACTCCTGAGATTTGTCTCTAATCAAACTCCATATTCCTTCGCTGATGATTCTGCGACATAGCTGGAAGTTTTCTTCAGAGAGGGGTCTTCTCCCACATTCATTCTTGATCAGTTCTAGCACAGCTGAGAAGTTTTCGACCGTGAAGCTCGGCAGAATCCCCACATTTTCAAAGAGCTCACGGCAACTGTTTCTGTACTTGTTGGGAAGTTGGTAAAGATACGGCGCTGCATCAAAGTTCAAATGAAATGCCACTTTTGATGGATTAACATAAGTGTTTTCAACTAGAACTGAGCAGAAAGTTTTCAGATCATCCATAATATCTTCCTGTACAGCTTTGGACTGCATCATCTCCTCGTGTAAGTATTTGTAACAAGCATTAGTTATGTTTTCTTGATACAGCGTGACACCATCAAAGGATTTTGAGAGTTCTCTGAGTTGGCTAATGACTAACCCGATAGCTGGCTTTTTTATCAAGCCGAGAAAGTCTTTCACAGCTAGAGAAATGGGGCCGCACCCTTTAAAAGATGGTGAGTTTTCATTCAGGATCGGCTTCATCAAGCACACAGTGTCCTGATGATCTGTAGTGTAAAGTTCTGTTACAGAGAACATTGTTGACTGGGGAAAATTATTTCCATGCCAAGGGAGTGAAAAGCCAGCAGGTTTGGTCAAAAATGGAAGGAACTTGATGTCTTGTAATTTTTCAACATATTCATTTCCCCTTGTGTCCCTCATTTTTAGTTTTTCATCAATGAGACTAAGCAGTATGCTGCTCCTGTGACATGCAGCTATATGGTCTGTTTCATTAAGTGTCATAACAGACTCAGCCCTCTCAGTCAAGTCCTCCCAAGAGAGGTCATCTTTCACCATACCCAACTGTACCAATTTCACTAAGCACACTGGATTCAGGTAGTCTTTCAAACTTCCTTCAGGAAACCGTCCATCATCACTGTTGTACAGTTTGGCAACTCTTCCTTCTGGATGTATGAGTCGAGATGGCAGAACCAGTTTATTTGATGGCCCTGAGCATGGGATGCAAGGAGTCTTTCTCAGTATAGCTGCAAAGTCCTCCAGTTTTTCATTGAGGACATAGTACATAAGGGGATCACGAAGGTCTTGGTCAATGTCTTGTATATGTGGGAAGAACACATCTGAGAAAAACTGTCTCTCTGTGAGTGTGTTCTCCATCAGTTTCCCTTTACAGCCAGCATCATCAAAGCCGTCTTTCACCCAGTCTGGCAGCTCAACAGCACAGAGGTCTTGGGAGCCACACTTCTTGAGGTATTTCAGAAATATTTTGAAGGCAGCAGGTCCAACATCTGGTCTGCAGAGCAAGGAGTCATCCAAGAACCTGACGTACTTGATTGACACCCAGGTTTTGCCATCTGAGAAGACTTTTGCATTGTCGTCATCTCCACCTTTAGCAATTTCTTGATACACTCCTTGGCAAATCAAATTAAAGTCATCATGTACAACACTTGGGTCTGGCCAGGCTGCGTAATACTGATAGTCAAGGAGTTCCCCGTTTTCTGACATAGTTCGTAGCATACTAAGTGCAGCCAAGTATGCCTGGACAATGACATGCCTCATAAAAATTGAGTTCCATTCTCCTTTTGTGTCTGTTTTCCAAATTTCTTTTCGATTTGAGGTGACTGCAAAGCATCCGTTTATATGGACAGGGAGTCCAGTTTTTATTCTGAGAGGTAAGTAGCAGAACACCTCACCGATGGGGCCTGAACTTGTTTTCACTGTCCATGTTCGATTTTCCTCCTCCGAGAGCAGAACTGCTACACCCCCACATGGTACCAGTCCCAGTCGCTTTCCACTTTCACTCAGGGAGAACTTCAGAGCTTCATTTACATCCATGCATGAACAAATGAGCCAGTTTGTGTTTTCCACACCCTTCTGAGGCATGTCATCAGTATGCCGCCTGGTTTGACAGCCTTTAGCTGCCATCTCAAAGTATGAAGATGGATCTTCCTCTGAACCTCTGAAAAGAGGTGACTGTAGATCAAGAATTCGTCTGAATACATTGTGGAACTCCTCAACAACAATTCTGATGATACAGCCAGACTTAGGAATATCAGCTGGTACTCTGTTGGTGGATGCAACTTTTTTCATGACTTTGGCTGCAGATTTCAGAATACTGAGAGGCCCATAAGCTGCTTTGGAGGACCATACGCTCTTGTTAATTGTGACTACGTCCTGTGCGGCAGCAGGATTGGACTCCTCAGACTTCAAATACTTCAGGACCATAGTACCAACATGCTGGGTGAAAAGGATCAGCCGGTGGCCACAGATGCTGAATTCATCAACGAGAGAATAGATATCGGTGGTGTTGTAGTAGATACTGCTGATTTCACTTACTGCTGCTTCTTGCTCTGTTCTGAAAGGGAGCCTGAAGAGCGTTCCATCGTATTTGTAAGGGGACTCTTGGGACAAAGGGAGCTGACAGTTGAAGATGTTAATGAAGGGTCTGAACTGGTTAGGAAACTTCCTCAGCCGTTTCTGCTGTTTACTCCAGTTGATTTTGATGCCTGGGTTTGATTTGTCTCTGATGTGTTTGCTGATATGGTTAATGTTCGGATCAAACATTATCATGAATTCTCTGCTCATGATAATGGGTATGTCAGTCACATGATAGACCGAGTTGAACCCCAAGCCAAATTTGCCCACTTTGTCTGCTTCACATCTTTTCATGGATCCACCCAATCGGGTGATATTGAGGAAGTCTGTGTCAGAGAAAACTGAATTGTTGAATGACCACAAAGAAGGACCATGGGAGACAATCATTCCAGGGTCCAGTAGGTTTTCTCGTAAATCAAGGTTCTTTCTCATGTCAATCAGAAAACTGCACTCAGTGGCATTTGCATCATCTGCATTCTGCAAGAGCTCTTTGAAGATGTCTGCCACAGATGGATATTCCTCAAGAATGTTCTTGATCCTCACAGTTAGCGGTTCTCTCTGCCCAGACTGCTCAAAGCCAAGGTTCTCTGGGTTTATGAGCCTTGTGCTCAAACAGGGAACTTTTAACCACTCTGCAGTTTTCATGGGAATGTCATCATGTACAAGAATGATGGGTTCTGATGTGTCATCAAGCAAATCAATCAAATCATCAACTTTGATATCGCAGTAAGTGCATTCATGGATTGGCTTCATGGCCAATTTGCTTGGATCTTTATAGCAAAATATTGGCACATGCATGTCAACGTCCACTGCTATTTGATTGTTGTATAGCCATCGTAAGATGTTTATCAACAGTAGGAGATTATGTTTGCTTTCTTCTTTTGACATTTCCTGTTCACTCCTTTCTCTAATGGTTTTAACAACAGCAAACATATGACTGGGAAGAACTTCATCAATAGAGCCGCAGAATTTGAAAAGTTTGTGGAACTTTGCAATGGTCTTTGGCAATGAGTACAAGTAGGGCTGCAGATCAAGATCAGGTACAGGTTTCAGGACAGTTTGGCCTGGAGATGCAAACGTTTTGCCTGTCCAAACCCAGTCAGAAGGCAAAGACTTCACTGCTTCTCTTGCATTCTCTAAGTGAACCTGCATGAAGTCGTAGATTTCAAAAAGTATCTGCTGGAACTGATACCAATCTTCTGTAGTAAATGCTTGGGATCTATGCCAGTCATTTACTGCTTTTAAATGCTGGAGGACTTGGTCCACTTGAGGATCCATAGATAATTTTAGAGCTTTCTTCATGCCAGCAGATGTTCTTTCCACCAGTGCTACAGAAGAACCAACAAGTACCGCATGAGATATATCACACATTTCAGAGAGGGAAGAAATGTGACATGAGTCTCCCTTCCAGGCAAGAGATTTGGGGTAATTTAAAGGTCGCTCCTTGCAGACGGGTACCCATTTCAAGTTCTGCAAGGATGTCTGAGCCTCTGGAGACTTAACCAATTTTGTTTGTTTGTTTAGGATAGTAAGAAGAGTTTTTGCCTTTTTCAGAAGACACTCCCATTCTGGTGCAGGACTTTCCTGTAACTCTTCAATTTTCTGGGCCACCTGAAGCACATCTTTTTCAGTGAGCTGTACCTCGTTCTTGAGCCCTAACTGCCTTAGAGAATGAAGAACATCAGGAGATGACGTGTATGTGCTTGTGGGAAATCTTGTCTTTTCTTCCATGTAGAAGAGACCCTGCAGTATTTCCAGCTCAGGATCAAAGAAGTCTGTCGCAGCAAGTGGTTTTGCTGAGGATGAATATATGAACTTCAGAGAGGAAAGCCAAGTGATTACCTCTTTGTTTTCATTCTTGAGAAAAGACAAATGAGTAAGAGCCCAAAGCATGATCCGTTTCACTTCCTCTTTTGTGTAGAACCCCTTCTCAATATCCTGAACAATCACCTTCAGACATTCAGTGCTTTTGATCTGATCCACATTTAACAGCCCAATGAGACGAATAGTTGCCTCATCACTGCTTTCAACGACATTGATGGACAACTTAACATCTGCAGGATGCTTGGCAGTATGGTGCAACACTCTGGCTCCTTTCAGAGAGGAAAAAGAAGGGGTGCCTTTCTCTGAAAACTGCCCCACTTTCACAAAAATGGGGAGCTCTTGAATGATGCGTTTCTCCTTCTCAGTGACATCTGTAAGACCAGCCAAGAAGCCTCTGAGGACAAGCTTTTGTTTGACGGAGAGGGCTGATACCTGACTAACTAGTCTCTGGGATGAGGTCCGGTCCATGATTTGCACTAGCACACTCGGAGACAGCTGATGGACGTAATTTTTCAGCAGCGGGTGTTGCAAACAGGGATCCATTTGTTTTAAGACTACTCCTCCAACCTTTTTGATGACCTCGGTTAGGACCTCAGAGAAAGTGCCATCTTCCTCATTCAAAATAATGATGGGAGATGGAGTCTTGAGACGCAAGAGATCCAACGATACTATACTGTCACTCAGTGGCACATTGGGAATCAAAGGCATATCTTCAAAGGTACTAAGGTCATCAGCAAAATGAATGTAGAGATGTTTCCAAACTCTTCGAATCCAAGATGCTGAGGGATGCTTCTTCTCTTGATCACCAGGGTTCCACTGTACAGCAAAGTCTCTGGAAGGCCAGGCTGTTGTGAGGATTTCTTTTATAAGACGTGCCGATCTCTCTGGGGTTAGAACTTGAACCTGAGTGCAGGGCCTTCCTGGAAAAAAAACATCAAGAGAAAGTATAATTAGTCATTCTCCACCTATTTAAAACACTGGAGAAAATAAGGCTCATTTGATACTTTTTCTGTGCATTGCTGGTGTAATTTTAGTCCTATAAAGCAGAGGAAATGAATCACACCCCTCTACCCAATTTTCATAGACAACCAACATCTACTGCTTCACTTATATTCAATTATATGTCAGAATCAGGATCGGAATGAGATTCAGAAAACGTTATTTATTGCAGAAGAAAACCGCTTATTTTCACATTTAAACAATTCATTCTGATAGAGTACTAGTTTTTCATCATCCATAAAATAATGTTCCAAATATACAGTACATGAGGAGCAAGATTCTCACGTGAGAAAATTATATTTGAAATCTGTTTAGCTGAACAGTATATGTTTAGAACACTAGCATTAGAATATATATAAATAATATTATTACAGGAAATAGTGATTTTATGTATGTATATGTGTTTGCTTAAATTCAGCTCAGTCGATACTTCTTTAAATTAAATGAGGGGCTGCTGATTGAGTTTTACAATTCCAAACAAAGGCTAAAGGTATCTGTAAAGGAACCTGTGTTTTTTTGTAAAAACAAGAAACTTAATATTATTTAATGCTTTCTTGTTTGTATGTATTTAATCAAATGTTAACTTGTGCTGTTAGACATACTAATTACATTATGATTCCTGTAAACAAGCAGGTTTTAATATACTGTAATTGCAGCACACGTGGTGTAAGGTTGTTTAAAAGTAAAGGAAGCATGTGACAATGTTGGATCTAGAGAAATGTTTCCTAATTCAGTCTTTAGGGATCCCCAGAATGAATGATTTTGTTCAGAACTCCCAGCATAGGTTTACCATTTATTCTATGTTCATGAGGGGAGTTAAGAGCTGGGATCTGGACCAGACTAGACTGGGAAACATCGCGGAAGGCAAATATAAAACCAGTATTGTCTTATTTGGACTCAATTAGTTAGTCTTTTTTCAGATTTTGCAGCCAAAATGTAACTACTGATAACAGAGTACATCCATAATACAAAGTTCAGAAATATGAGCAGCTGTTTTTGTTGACAACTACCAACACTTGACACAGTTAATAAACACAAATAATTCTGGCAAAACATAATAAAACTTACAAATATATCTGATATGCAATGCTTCCTTCACTTTAAAGAGAAGACAGGTAATAGAAAATCATAAAATCATATATAAAACTACACTCCATGTATAAAAATACAATCACAGCACAAAAAGTCAATGCAGAAGTCATCGAGATTGTGGATATCTGCAAATATCCACAGCATGAGAAAAAGACAATTCAAACAATGAACTTTGTTGACATGCTTTACATGCTGTAAACACACAAAATGGTCTCCGGTACGTTCGGACTGCTTCAGTATGTTATCTTCTATGTTATGTCAGGCAGTTTGTTCAGATCAGAAACGCTGTGAGTTAAGCCGCAGCTTTCAGTGCAGATGTATTTTTGTTGGCCAGATGTCATCAATACTGGCTGGCTGGACATGTATTCATGATTGTGAGATACTACATTTCAAATTTGGTTAGTGTTTTGTCATTAGAATTCATCAAAAGCAGAACTGTGCTATGTTTCGGGTGCAAATACTGATTATTGAAATACTGATTCTTCACCTCTACAGGCAAGACACAACACACAAAGTACTTACCTGAGCAACCCCAAAGATACTGCTGAACTGGGATTCAAATTCAAAACCAGGATCAGGGTGAAAAACAATTAATTACATAAATAAGGACTAAAATATTGACATGACAATAGTACATCAAAAAAAGAGGTAAAACACAGATGGATTTTAATAAATTACATTACATACTTTTTAATAATCAGAGGTGGGAAGTAAAAACACTACTAATCAAAAGTTTTTGCACACCAAAGGGTTTTACCACATATAGATTTATTTCAAATCTGCAGATCTGAAATGTGTAAAATAATACAAGTATCCTTTATACGATGAAAATAATGTGTAACAGTGAATGACATCCTATTAACTGCTTGTGTGGTGATACAGAGTAAAATTCTTTAACCGTTAAAGGTATTAGTGAGTCTGTGCATGAAGGGGCGGGGCTAAACTGTCGTGGCCATAATGAGGAGATCTATTTAAATAATTTGGTTTTGTGACAAAGTAAAATCACAATACCAATACGCTGTCCATTTCGTGCATCCCTAACAGTATTTACAAACACCACCATAACCAACACAGATAAAAGACACAGTTTGTGCATAGACTACCATATGTTGTTTAAAACTGTTAACAGTCCCCCCCCACACACACACAAAATGAACAAAATCTGAGACATACAGAAATAACCTCAAATTCAACACAGAGTGTAGCTTCTGTTCTACTCTGCAACCCATCACACCTTGTGGTTTTTGTTTATTTCACTTTATTATAAACGAAAAAATACATCAAAATTAGTAGCACCTAACAAATGTCACATCATATGCTGGTGGATGCTGGCTCTCAATCCCTGTATCAAACGTCCACTTAGCCAGTGCATTTTAGAGCTTCCCTTGCTCCCAGCACACCTGAAGCAATAACTAATTAACATGCCATTCCTAAGGTTTACTGTGTGTGTATGGATTTATTCTCACCCAACTCTGCTAATAATAATATATTTATTGATTTAGGGACTCAAAAAATGCTGGCCCCTCATTTTTTTTAGCCATGTCAGCAGTAGTTTATTGTAAGGCCACATCTAAGGATTATGATCATATGATTATGTTTATAAGAACAGAAACATAAGACTGTATTCTGTACTTCACTCAGACCAGACCAGTTTCACAGGAATGTTTTTAAGCCATACACTGACCTATGCATGAATAATTCAAGCCTGATTAACTTAATCTAATCTCATCTAACATAAGACCTGAACCAGTGAAGCAACAGGTGCAGATGATTCCAGATGATTAGGCTGTGATCAGTATACTGGTGGTGCCGATTGCTGAGTGGTTGGAACTCTTTTATTTAGCCACCTTTTATCTTTAGGAACGTTTTAGCCTGTCACAGTAAAACATTTGATCTAATATCTTTTATTTAATCTACTCAATATGCCAAAGATAAGACAGTTCAACAGGCATATATATTTTTGCAGCAACAACTTGATTCAACAGGACTTTTGCACTGTATTTCACCAACATTCCACTCTTTCTTTTGACATAGTCAAGTTTAGGCCTGAAACAGTGAATGTACAGTCAAATTCCCTGCAAGCACTTCATATTAACAGTGGGCTCGCAGGCCTTAGCTTGTGGAGGGGCACACATAAGTTAATTCACTGCCATGATGGAACATCTCGTGTTCTCACATTTCTCTACTTACCTCTGCTTTTGGCTGCTTCTTTCAAGCTGTTCATGACTTGTGGGGAAATGCTTTCTAGTATGAACCTTCCTTCCAAACCTGGATAAAGGGACCTATTGAAGAAACCACAATGAAATAACATCTTGTAATGCTACTGCTATTGTATTTAACTGCATTAAGTATGTTGCTATATAAATATATACGAAGTAGGTCATCATATTTTAGTTTGGTCTGCTGTGAGTTGAATTAGGGCTGCACAATATAACACCTGTTAATAGTTATCACAGTATTGATCTCTGCAATACTGATATCGCAGCAAAAGCTAAAATATGCATTTAAGAAGTCACAGCTCATTCGAAAGGCAGAATGGGTGGGGCTGAACAGCTGTAAGCTAAATAAAGAGATGTATGTGACATCACAAAAACTAGAATATGAGCTGTTTTTGAGGCTTAGTTTCCATTTATGAACTGAATGGATGGGATAGTGAATGTACATTTTGAATAAATATTTACATATTTAAAGTTTTTTAAACTTTAATTTGAAAGAAATGTGATGATCCAGGCCCTTAAACATCTTGCAATTGCAAGTAAAATCACAACACTAACGTTTTGACTATATCATGCAGTCCTAATGTGAATGAATACACAGTTCTGCACTATGCTACAACTGTAACAGTCATTCAAAACAGCATACCTGGAATACTCTTCAGAGGCGATATACACAGCATCCTTGTCACTCACAGAGGAGGAAAATGCAACAAAAGTCTCATTTTGCAGAGGCAGCAGCTCCAGTCCGAGGAGGTCACTGTAACAGGCATCGCTGAGGATAAACTCGAGCAGAAACAGCTTCTCCTGGGAGGGCCCTTTGTGCCTATTTTTCCTTAGTGCGTGTCGTACAAAAGAAGGGGTCACTTTCTTTAGGCTGTCTGATTTGGCGATAAAGGTGTTCAGGACCGCAGCAATGGTGGCTGGCACTTGGGCCAGCATCATCCCTGAGCTCTGGAGGTATTTGATTACAGTCTCTGTGCTGTCTGTTGTGGAATCTAGTTCTGAAAACACAGTGTCATCCACTTGGACCCAAGTGCTGCAGAGGGAGTAGATGACTGGCTGCTGGAGCAAGTCATGGAACAAGGGCTCGAGAATAGGTCTCCAGTGTGGACGAACCTTGTCGGGGTCAGGCCAAGCTCCATAAATGCCTCTGGGTAAAAGGGGGAAATCTTGGTCCTTCTTGGTCTGAATTCGCTTAATCGTCTCCATGATAAGAGTGTAATAAGCCTTTGGGATGACCGTGACGATGAGGAGATCATTCCAATGGGCTGCTGGGTCCCTCCACTGGTCCACCTCCCGCCATTTGATGCTTCTGCGGTTGTCAGTCAGGCCAAAAAAGCCACTGACATGCACCGGCAACCCTGTCATACTTTCCTCGCCCAATGGTAGTGGAAGGAAGCAGAATGCTCGTCCAGAAAAGCTGGAAGTTGCACATTTGTCCCCGTCAAGAAGAGTCAGTGGCAAAGCTATCCCAATGGTTGGGATGAACTTCAGATCATCTGCAAGGGAGTCCAGTTCTCCACACATGCCTCGTCCACCAACACCATTACAAACCAGCCATGTGGTCTTCTGGCTCTCCTTAGCATTTTCATCCTGAACCTCAATGGTCAGCTGGTATGTGGCACAAGTGACCGAATCGCTTGTTCCGCCATTGCTGTAGCTGTCAATGGCAAAGTCCAGAGTTTTCAGAGAGTCTGGCCGCTCAAGCTTCTGTTCTGAGTTCTCACCCGCTGTGACCTGGAAGAGCATCCGTTCGGTCCCATCCGACTCACGAACATGCAGAGAGATCTTCTGCACGCTCTTAAGGAAGAGCAGCACAGTGTCTGCATCAGCCTTGAAGGACTCAAACAGCTCTAGAACTTTCTCTTTGTTGTAGATGTTGCTACTCAGCAGGGAAGGTTTCATACGGAGGGGGAAGCGGAAAAGCGTTCCTGGAAAATGCCCGTCTTTGATGGTCTTCTCTGAGCTGCCGAACAGGCCTAAGAACGGTGCAAACTGGTCACTGAGCTCTGTTATTTCCTTCATGTCTGACTTCAAGTTCCAGCACTGACCGGACTCATGAACTCCAAACAGCATCTGATGAGGGTCCAGCATTCCTATTTGATCCCCGCTAAATATGCTTGGGACATCTGGAAATAAGATAGTGGAGAATAAAGTGCAAATGAGACAAATATATATGGGTTTTAGTAAAACACAAAACTAAGATTGGAGAATCTGCTTAATCTGCTGTGTCATACCTACAGGCTTTAGAAGACAGGCTAACTGCAAGCTCCAGTTCTGAATGTGAACTACACATTGTTATCTTTTATTTGTAAGTAGGATATTATAATCTTATAATAATGATTACACATGGCATGATTCTTTTTTTAAACAGAAAACAAAAAATAATGCTTTCAAAAAATGTCTGGATACATTTTGTATACCTTCACACAAATACAAAAAACATAACTGTGATATAATAAGGGAGAAACATTGCACAGAGAACATGGTATAGTAAGATGTCCCCTATGGTGTACCATTTGTAAAAAAAAAAATTGGTGTAATTTTTTCATCATTTAATGCAACTTTCAAACAATTTTCACACATTTAGAGCTAAATGTGTTAAAACGAACTTAATGTTGCACTCTAAATCTAAAATCTGCACTTTTACAAATGCCGACTCTAAATGTGGGATTTTAATGTTGCACCTTTAGAAACGGTGAGATATGCTTATTGGCCACACCCCATGATTCCAATTGGCTGTTACTTAGCAGGGGGCTGGACTGCGTGCTGTGATATGTCCTCACCAACATGATTTGCTTTAGATTTAACATTTAGATTTAAGATCAACATTTAACATCTACATTTTAGATCATGAAACTTCACAGTTAGATAGGTCTCTGTGACACCTTTTTTCAATGACCCCTCGTTCGCCATAATAGCCCCAGGAGAAAAGGAGTTATACCGTTCACCTTGGACAGTAATGGGACACCCGGGAGAGGTGATCAAACTCCGGATCTCCCGAGACTATTATGGTAAACCGGGTTCTTTGGAAAGGTCTCATCAAGCCCTATCTAACTGTGAAGTTTCACAGAGATCGATGGTTGCCCCGCCTAGAAAAGCCACAAGCATGTTCCATTGGGGTATACAGTGGATCGGGATACGTTTCTTTTCCTTCCCAAATTCCAACAGAATATCGGATGGGTGCATCTCTAATAATAATCACAATCATACACAATGAAGTCATTCCTATTACCTGTTATGTGGTAAACAGAGTTGAATCCAATACCAAAACGTCCAACTTTCAAAGGGTCCTCCCTTTTCCTGCTCCTCGCAATCTCTTGAATCCCATTCCAATCTTCTGCCGTGAAGACCGCATCGTTGTAGACATACAAAGCCGTTCCTGACAAAGACATGATTTAGTTTTAAGATGTGCTCTGTGCTTTGCACTTTGTACAGTCAGTACTATAACAGGCCATATGTGTATCTTCTTAAAGACAAGTTTCCTAAAAATATATTTGACAGGCATTATTAAATAGTACTTTTGGGATGACTCAAATCTACCATGGGGCAAAAATTTATGTGGCAGCCACCAATTGTGCAAGTTGTCTTAAAAAAGATTCTGTGAGTGACAGAATCCAGAAAATCCAGAAAATCACATTGTATGATTTTTAAAGAATTAATTTGTATAATGGTGCAGATTTTGTTATTTGGTCTATTATACACACATACATAGAGAGAGAGAGAGAGAGAGAGAGAGAGAGAGAGAGAGAGAGAGAGAGAGAGAGAGAGAGAGAGAGAGA
>JBBIGB010000001.1:20171524-20184870 GCA_037577075.1 Alestopetersius hilgendorfi | reverse complement strand
CTTTTATAATAGTGACATATGATAGTGGCAGCTCTACAGCAAATACAAACAAAAAGCTAATTTTCTTTAATATAAAGATTTTTTCATAACAAATTTTCTTTACTAATGTAAATAAATAAAATGTAATACATAAACAAATAAATAACCCCCCCTGAAAAAAGATCGGCTTGAAATCGGCAATATGTGTGAGTGATCGGCCGATCAGGCCAAAAATCGTCCGTTCCGATCACCTTTTATATTGTTCCTGTCTCTTGTGTTTCTGTGCATCAGTATCATAAGCAATTTCCTCCATGTATAGTATTTGATACCAACCCTTGCCTGGCCCTCAGAATCCTGGCCTCTGAGTTACAGTGTAGTTTTGAGACTGAGCACATAGTTTGGGGATCATAAGCCCGGATGAAATGTTGGAATTCTTATCTATGGGAGATCATGTTTTATGTCCCTCTCAGATTGCCATAATGGCAGAGGAGAGAAGGGAATGCAGGGAACAGGAGTACAAGGACCAGTTCGGGAACTGCATCGCCTGCAGGCAGTGTGACGCCGGACATGAATTATCAAAGGTTTGAACTGTTCTCTTCAAATTTCTTCGCGGGAGGGTATCATCACATCTTCAAGGCCAGCCACATCATTCATTTTCGTATGAACTAATTAAGTACAAACATTGAACTATAATGGTGCTTTTTTTTGATTGACTGAGGGTTTTCTTTGCAAGTGCTTTGGAAATACGATACAGAAGAGATTTATTACTCCAACAAAGAGCAGAATTAAATACCACCTGATCATTTACAATTAGTCATTATTTAAAAAATCATATTGGTCCTCTCACAATTAGTCATTCATTGTAAGAGTCCCAATGTAATGGCTACTTGTGATTGATACTCTTACAAGTGTCCATTATAATTAGCCATTATTAAAAAAGTCATGTTGAGCCTCTTATGAATCACTGAAAAATGTTGCGATGCCACTTGTGATGCTCTCGACCTAAACATGGTTCTTCACAGGTTTGGGGAAACGCTTAAGTCGAGTATAAACACGGAACTGGGAGGGTCTGAGCAGGACTGGCTGGGAAAGATAGAAAGAAAGTGAGAGAATTGAGTAAATTCCTCATTAATGTCTGAAGGTTTAGGAAACTTCTAAAAGGTTTATGAAAGAGTTCCCTGTCAAACGTGGCCCCTGGAAGAGCGCAGCTTCAGAGTCGGCACGTAGAGAGGGGATGCCAATGTTTTGAATAGCCTGTCCTGCTCAATTATTTATTGCTTCCTCCTTGAAGAGAGAGAGGATAAAACATGGCTCTCCTTTGTGGAGTGTTGGCCACGTTTTAAGCGGTCACGCCCGTGCGCCTGACCCTCGCCTGGACCCTTTATTCCGCTGTTTTCGGGTTCGCCTCTTTTATTTGTGCATGAAGAGCACGAAGAAGGGGTTTCTGATGCTTAGGTGTGGAGAATATAGCTTAGAAGCTAAACACACACTTAGGTAAACACTGCATGCAAATCTGAGAAGTGTGCTTTTTAATGCACATTTTAAAAAAACGTGTATTTTTTATGTACATCTTTCAAAATGTATTTCATCGAGGGCCAACAGAATGTGCTTATTGGATATATGGCCCCAGCGCATCTAATTTTGGTCAATTATGAATAGAAGCCCCGAGGCCGTAGTCAATTATTGGCTTCCTTTTTTTCCACTGGAATGCTGGCAGTTTCTCTTATCATTCTCAGTTCCATTGTAAATAAATGATTTTGGTCTTTTAGCTTAAAAAAGTGAGTCATCTCACTGGCCTAAAACACAGATTCCGCAAATAAAACAATTTAGAGATCTATTAAATACAAAACCAAGTTTGGTGTGAAAGACAGCACAGGATTTTGGATTAAACCTCAAACATCAAAAGCTCAAGACAACTGATGTCCATATGTAGATGTTTTCCGTAAATAATTCATGCTATTTTTGCTTTTCTAGGCCGTTTAAAACTCTTGCAGAGCTTTTTGTCCCAAATTTCTTTGCCTGATAGCATTAGATTGGGAGGGAGATTATTTAATAATCATTTGTTGCATTATTCTCATCCGGTTGTGGAAAAAAAGCCATTTTAGGTTCCAACCGGACTAACCTTTGGATGAACTCCTTCTCCGTCTGCATTTCATCAAACGCACCCCTATTCAGATGTTCTGATTAGAAATGTTGCATCATTACAGCCTTCATAAACATTTCTCATCCCGTCTGAGGAACACTGTAAAGCAGTTTCAGTAGTTTTTGGAGATCTACAGTTAGGAAGCATTTTGAAAATGCAATTCTACCTTCATCCACTTTGGGTGCCTCGTTATTGTAGGCTGGGATCAAACATTAAATGATATCCAGTACTGTGCCAAAGTCTTAGGCACCTAAAAAATAATATTTAAAAATTGTTTAGATTAATGTTATTTTCACATGAATATGATTAAATATGCTAAATAAAAGCAAAAAGAATACAGATTATACAGTGCTTTTATGTTCAGTGTACCAGTGTGTTCCTTGTTTAAGCTCAGTATTACTTGTAGTTTCCATCAGAAGCCTGGTTTGACTCAATCAGTCCTTCATTAAATTAAATCAGGAGCTGCTGATGGAGTTTCACACATCCAACGACTGGAGGAACCGAGGAGGAATCTGGACCTGAACTTATTCTCCTCACCAGTTCACAAAATATTGATTACTATTTACAAATAAAACAGATCTTGATTTTTTTTTTTTTACTTTTTATGGTACATTTTTAATGATAAAACACTTTACCATGAGAAAAATAGCTTGAAGCAACTTGCCTAGACTTCCCATCTGCATCACGGTTCACCCTGGGGCTCTTTGGGAAGGTGTGTGAAGGTGTGTAAGGTCATTTTGGGGTGTAGAGGTCAGGAATTCTCTGGGGGCCTTTAAAGCACCTCTGTGTCAGAACATGCTTTCGCTTCACCCATTTAATCCACTATCTCCCACTTCCTCGCTGTTTTGCTTGGCATCTTCTCTCAGACCTGATCTAGAGATAGCAGCGAAACGTCTTTTGTGGGCGCTGGTTTGGAGAGCACTCTGAGACAAGATTGTTGTGAGTTGATGGGTGCTGTATGTGCCAGACAAGCTTTTGGCTAGAAAATGACACGGGGCAGCTTTGATGTTTTCAGTTATTTCATTTGTAGGTATTAATGATTGTTATTGCAAGGCTAGATTTCATAAAAACACTATTTCGGATCAGCTTGTCGTAGTCAGTTAAAAGCCTACTTACTGGAAAGCCCGACATTCATAAGTACACACTGTGTTTTATGTTAAAATAATATGACATATCAAAGAAATGCCTGAAAAAACTGCTTCCAAGTCTTAAAACAGTCCTTTTCGGAATAACTGCTTCGGGCACGATGCATTCAGATATGTTTCAGCAGGAAATCACAACACAATTTGGTGTTTTCCTGCACTTTTAGCTGGCCTGGGCCTCAGAATGGAATCTGTTTTATATATAAAACTGAAATCCTATTCATTTAAATGTTGATAAATTGAACTTCCCCTGTGATCAACTGCTTATGTGAGCAAACCTCTGACATATAATAGGTTATAGAGGATTTTAAGAGTGGATAGTCATTTTTACCCACTTCAAAGCAGCTTTGTGCTACGTTTTTCCAATTTGAATGCACCCACGTGGATCAGAGAGCGGTCGCATGGCCACATGTGAAGGACTCTTCACTCGGCTCTCGGTCTGGAGGCCAGCGAAGTGTCCGAACCTCTTCCCGCAGCTGCATTAAAAGGCTAATGATGGATCCTCAGCTTTACTTGGGTTTCGGCCTCCCTCCAGTCCTACTGCTGATTATCTCCCCAGCGATGGCACCATGCCTACAAACAGAACCAGGCCATGCTTCTTTTATTTCCTCTCTCTCTTTGTTGTCCAAACCCCCCCTCACTGGTTCCACTGTTGGCCGCTATGCCCTACTGGAGAGAAGGGCCTTCCATGGGACAGGCAGCAGCTGCTGTTCTGCTGAGAACTCCTCCCATCCTGCGTGCTCTCTCTCCGAACCGAGACCAGGCCAAACTGGGCTTCTCGGAGGTTGTAGAGGCTGAAACAAACATCTGAATCCTGTTGTTCTGGCACAGGCTCTTGCCATTGACAGACCTTATATCTGTGCCCACATTCAGAGGCGAGATTGTTGTGAATTGATAGGCTCTGTATGTGCCAGACAAGGTTTTGGCTGGAAAATGAAAGGGGTTAGCATTGAGGTCTTCAGTTACTTCATTTGTAGATATTAATCAGCAATATTGCATGGCAAGATCTCATTAAAAAGACTATATACTATCAACCTGTTGCATTCAATTTGAAGCCTACTTACTGGAAAGGCTGATATTCATAAATATACTCTGCCTTTTGTGTTAAAACCATGACATACGAAAGAAATGTGAGAAAAGCTGCTTCCAAGTCTCGAAACGGTTATTTTCCGCAATAACAGCTTCAGGCACGACACATCCCCATTAAAGAGAAGGGCCTTATATGGGACAGGCAGACAGACTGCAGCTGCCGTCCTGCTCTAAACTGTGCACTCTCTCGGGCTGGTCTGAGCCGAGCCCAGGCCAAATCGGATCTCGGGCTGAAACAAACATCTGATTCCTGTTGTTCTGGCACAAGCTCTTGCCATTGACAGGCCTGATCTCTGTGCCCACATTCAGAGCCCAGTGTGAGCATGTGTATGTCCAGAAAGGGAAACAGTATCCGGGTGTAGAGAGAAGGCCACTGTTTGAAGCTGACCTTCAAGTTAATGATATATGAGCCCAGTCGGTGTGGTGGGAATGCTGTGTGCTCTCGCTGGAGAAAAAGGGGCAGCTGGATGATACAATACTACTGAATGATGTCATGCCACAGATGTCCTCTCGCTTTTCTCTCCAGATAGGAAGGTCTGCTGGAACACGAACGCCTCTAATGCGGCCCTTAGAAAACTGATATTATTTCAAAGGTTACAGGAAAAGACTGAGGTTTGTGGTTTGAAAGCTTAAGGACTGCCTGCAAGAAGACGGGACTGATGTTTAATCAAGATGCACTGATGTGCTGCCAAATCCAGAAGCCCCACGCAACAGGGCAGAGCTCCTGAATGCCGCAATATGGGTTAACAGGCATTTAACAGTATTATTAAATATGATTGCATCATATACTGCACAGTATAATCATTGTTCTGTAATTTGGGCCTAGCCGTCAAAGTACCACATGACTGAGATTCAGAATGAAACGCTTTTCTTAGTTTGTTTAATAGTGCACTTGTACCTTTTCTGTATAGGAAAATAAATGTTTTCTCGCTTTTTACACAAACTCTTAAAAAGGAAGGTCCTAAAAACAGTTATTTGGAGGTTCTCAAAGGGGGCTCTGGATAAGATTCCTTTTTTTAATGATATGACATGAATATGGACCACATTAACGTAAAGTTAGCCTTTCATTCCCACCTCTATTGGATTCTGAGCCAGTAGTTTATAGGCTTTGATATGAATCAATATTTTATGTATCATTCACTGATATTGAATTGGGTTTGGTGATAAGGCAGAAAACCGAATACAGTATTATAAAAAATGACACACTATTTTGTTTTTCTGAGGTTTAATACGTTGTTTAAGACTAAATGAAACGGTAATGTCATGTTTGTTTTCTTTCGTTTTTTTAAAAAAGAATATTTGCAAAACATTTTTGTCACGATTTTAAATTTTTTTCTCTGAATCAGCAATTTCAGACTGAATCGCACTAAATCCAGTTAAACAGAAAATCTTAAAACATCTTAAATAATCTGAGATATCAGCTGAATCTTATTTAATGAGGAAAAGTATAAAAACACTGCTGTAATCAGCACTCTTCTCTCACAATGGATGGCAAAACACTACTAGAAGTACTTTAAAGGTAATTATTGCCATTTTGTTTAAGAGTGAGCAAGAGATGTGTTTTCTTTGAATCATTTACGTCCTGTAAACACTGCATCATTTCTCTTATTTTGATATAATTTCCTTTTGAATTATGCGTTAGAGAAAAAAATTCGGAAATTTGGAGACATCTTGTCAGCAGTTTTTACAACTCAAGCCAAAGCTGTTCAGTTACTATATAATATTATACTACCTATAAAAGATAAAACCTGAGAAACTGAACATTTTTGCAGTGCTCCCTTGTTTATTTCCAGAGCTGTATTGTGTCTTGTTTCATGTATAGGGGATAGTGGTCCAATGTCTCTGACAGGTGTGGATGCAAGAAATGTTTAAAACCGCCCTGGCTCCTGATTGGCTGAACCACATTCAAAGTCATTGTAAGACACGGGAATGGATGACCTTTTCAGACGGCGTCCCTCACTGAGTCTGTTCAGACTCGGATCTGGAGTAGATGGAAAAGCCTGATGTATTGTTTAGTGAAGTGGACTGGATACAAACTGTTTCAAGTGACCCCAATTAAGAGGCACTTAAGACGTCTGTTTGGATTTTGCAGTCTGGCGAGGTTTAGTTACATTAAGTTCCTTAATGGTGGGCCCAGGAACGGAGAAACATCAAAGTTAAGAACATTTACGAAAACAGGCTCTACGAATCTAATTCGTTCTGGTTTATTTGAAAGGCGGATCACGATGACAGGAATCGTTGTTGACAGGATTTCTGTTTACGTGGGCTTGTTATGGGTTTTCTGCAAGCATGTTGTTGTTGTTGTCGCTTAGCAGCTATTATGCACGTCTTTTGTGTGTGTTTGTGTTCGGGGTAAATGATCCCTTGTAATCACTGGATGCTCTATGGCAGAAGGAAACTGGTTGGGGAACAGAGCCTTGGGTGTTGTCTCCTATTGTTCGCAGCTGGTGGGATTTCTCCCAAGGTCTGCTCTTGACATTTAGACTGCCTCTCTTTTTTCCTTGTTATTGGATCTGAATGTGTGCGAGAATGCTTTCATTGTTTTGGCGCTGAATGTTTATCTCGTCATTGCTGAGGCTTACACTCAGCGGCCAAAAGTATCCAGACGTGCCTCTCCTAATTAGTGAATTCAAGATGCAGTCTTTGGTGACACAGGCATTCAGTTATGCACACACAGCTTGTCCACAGCATGCTCAGAAAATCATAAAACATGACAAACTAATCATAAAATATCACCACCCTTAACTTCAATAAATCATCTGCTTATTATAACTATGAAAACAGAAAAGAACTGTTTAGTGGGTCTCTTTTTTAAAGTACATGGATGTGCTGGTTTCTGTACATGGATGTGCACAATAATGTAAAGATTCTGTACCAATTACAGCTTTTCCATTGAACTATACATACAAACTAAGAACCATAAACAAACCTTTATTGTTAAGAATGTAGTTCACTCACTGCATTAGAGACAATGCTGTGAAAAGCACTGCCAATAGATTCTTGTGACTGAATACACTCAGTCCCAAGCCCCCCATCCCCCACCCCCCCGCATAAATATCCTTCGATGAGCAGGTGTCTACAAACTTTTGGACACAATGCATTTCTAGACAGAAATAAATGGCGAATGGCGATTCTGTAGAACTGTTTTACAGCCAAAGATGAATCTGTCAAGAGCACTGAAACTCCAGATATATCCAGTGCTGTATATCCAGATGTAGGAAAAGTTTTCTCCATGAATATCATTGTGAGGACTGACAGTTACTAACAAGAAAATGGAATTTCTCATATGTCTGAGTTAATAATATTAGAAGTAAGTCCCAAAGAATGAAGTGCTGCATATTTGAAAATATTTATTAAATCACCTTTGATTTTAAATAACAGCAGTTCTTTCTTGATCACACTTAGCTTCGGCAAGACCCCCCCAAAAAAGACCTCCACAATAAACCCGCAATAAACCAACAATGGGCGTCCCAGTGGGCCTTTCTCATTCTAATGCCTGGCCCTTTATTGGCCCGGAGCGGAAGGCTGCCCATTGATCCTGTGAGAGTCAGGGAGATTATTGGCGGTGTAAGATGGAGTCTGAAAAGAAAGCCGGCTTTTGTTCGCTGGGGGGATCTCGCACACACCGGGATCATTATTTCATTGCCGACCCTTGTTAGCCCACATTGGCACTTTCCTTTAGTTCTACTCCCCTCCACCCCCTTCACCCCCTCCCTCAGCTCTCCCTCTTCCCTACCTCCTTTTTTCCTCCCTCACCGGTGGGATTTCTTCCGTTAATCCCTGCAGGAATGTGGCTTTGGCTATGGAGAGGATGCCCAGTGTGTACCCTGCAGGGCCAGTCGCTTCAAAGAGGACCGCGGCCTGCAGAAGTGCAAGCCCTGCCTGGACTGTGCCCTCCTCAACCGCTTCCAGAAGGCCAACTGCTCCAGCACCAGCAATGCTGCCTGCGGTGACTGCCTGGCGGGGTGAGTCCGGCTGAGCCAGCAAAAAATGTCAGAAAGAGACTTTTTGCCCTTAGAACTCAGGGCATGCTTGTAAAATCTTATCACAACAAATAAAAATGATCTAAAACTGTCTAAAAAACCCCTAGAACACAAGTACTACGTATCTACGCCCGATGAAAAAAATTTCATCATGCATCAAAACAATGCTTATATGGATGTGCCCCCAGTTTGTGTTGGAGTTGTTTGATGTCATGCTGAGCTTTGTTTGGTGTCTTAAACTTTTAGCAATTAACAAAACATGTTATAATAATAAATACCACTGGGGTTTTAAAAACGCTGCCACACACAATTACCCATTAGAAACAAAAAATGGGCAAATTTATTTTACTTTAGGTCTTAGAAACACACGGAATAAACACAAAATCTTTGAATCCTTTCAGGATAGTCTCCGCCCACAAGTGGGTGTGGAAAACCTGCAGAGGGAGTGGGGTCGGGAGAGTGGCCGAGCGACTGAGTGAATGCGCAGCAAATGGCGAGTGTGCATAAGAGCAAACACTCGTTTTAAATTGTTTTACAACGTTTTATTTGTTGAAATCACTTTTTTTCTAAGTGTTCAAGTATCCTTGGGTCCTTTTGCCCACCTGCCTTTCACATTTTAGTCTTTTTCTACTGTCTGATTCATTAGTTGGATCAGGTAAAACACTAAAATGTTCAGAGAAAGGGGACGCCAAGACCAGAGTTGTGGACCATTGCTTCAAGGAACTGATATTATAATATGTGACCATGAGATATGTGACCATGAAGAATCTTTTTTTTTCATAGAAAAAAGAGAATTTTCTAGAACCATATGAGAATTTTCTAGAACCATACATCCAAGCCAGGTTAGGAACCTTATTTAAAGAGTGAGGGCTTATGTAAAAGCTCTCATAAAGCTGAGGTTAACGTAAGGGTCAGGGAAATAGACACTAGACTGCAGGAAAGGCCCTGACATGCCACCAATGCTGAAACATGTCTGGCCTTTGAAGACCAGATTTTCACATAAGCGGTTCATCATGGTGCAAGTGTTACCAGTTGCCCCAAAGCACCAACTCACTCTCACCAGTTAGTCACTTAATTACTTTTGATTACCCCTAATTAAGTGCTTTGGCACGCTCCCTTAGACAGAGCTTTGGGCAAATGCTGTTTTTTTCTTACTACAAAAACGTATGTGTTTTTTGCAGTTAGATATCATACTGTTCAGTGCTTTAGTGTTACAGGACATTTCTCGGGCTAGTAAACCCCTTTCAGCTCAATTGTTTATAGGTGGGACCACAATTCAGCTCAGTTCATTACTGCATAACTTCCATGTTAAATTCATAGTAGCTACAGCATAAACAACCGTGGTTTCTGAATTCACCTTATAATTAATAATAGAAAAGGCAGAAGAGATTAAATCTGCTTTGAGTTGCTCTTTTATCTCTTTTTATTGCTTTTGCTTGGCAGGTTTTACAGAAAGACGAAGTTAAGTGGATTCCAAGACATGGAGTGCATTCCATGTGGAGATCCTCCACCACCTTATGAGCCTCACTGTGAGTACTCTCTTATGAATTAAGAAGAAAAATATAAATGTTTCATGTTTCAGCTGTTTTGGACCATGACTGACTCGTGATCTCGTCCAAACAGTTGTCCTGGTGTCCCAAAACATAAACCAGGAATACAATTTTTATATGGAATGAGGGGAATATCCTGATCATTCCATCTCACTGGCTGGGCCAGCAACATTTTATAATCAAATAAATGCCTCATTTTATGCCAAAACACACAGGAGAATTGATTTTAAGATGGTCAGTTTGATTGATTATCACAGTAGGACTGAGACTAGACTGCTCCTCAAATGGACTTTTAAATGCATTTTTATAAGTTGAATAATTCAGTTTGGGTTTGCACATTGACATCGTACACCTATTCATTGGTTGGAGAAGAGCTGTGTGTTATTAGTCATGAGTCAGTTAATATTTAAGCGCGAGCTCCGCAGTTTAAGGGTGAACCGCTCCAGTCTTGTGTTCTTGATCGCTTTTTAAAATGTAATATAATTCTAATGCTAGTGCGTCTGTAGCTGTTAATAAATAAATAAGCAGTTCAGTTATACGGTCTATGGCAGGCCTCAGATCTAATGAGTCTCATTTTAGCCGCGAGTGAGTAGCACAGTGGAAGGCCATGTCTTTAGGCAGCGTGGTGCAAAATTAAACTTCTTATGATGGAGTACGACTTCCTGAGGGCTACGGGGCAAGCAGCTGCTTCTTCTGAAGGTTTTGGCCATGTGTGAGTGGGGAGTTTGCAGCCAGGTTTGGTCGGCCTTTGTCAGATACACCCTCAGCTTTAAAGTGTTCTAACACATTTTTTAAACCGTAAGCCTTAAACTGTCTTATGTAATGCCTTGCTATGACAGAGGTGGAATACATTTCGAGGGTCTGTCACTAATGACTGTATTAGAAATCAAGTATTGAAGTATTGAAATTAAAGTATTGTATTGTAAGGATTAGTTTAATAAGCAAATGAAGAATCTGGATAAAATGGTCTTAAACGGTATGATTGGAACCTGTTAACAAAATACAAGGACTTTACGTCCACTTGCTTGTTCATACTTATCACTGGCTCACCCTGTCGATATATAGGGTTTTCTAAAAAATGTCATTTTAATCAAGTAATCAAAAGCCCTAAATTGTAATCTGTGAAGCTGATTTTCCCTTTTTTGTGTTCACCTGTCCCACTTTTTTGCGTATGTTCAGCTTCAAATTTAAAAGCACAGAAGATCTGCTCCTGTTCTGAATTTGAGTCTGTGCTGAAAACAGAACACCCCCTCCTTTGTACCTTGAGCTTAAGGCTGCCGGAGCCCACAGAACCCACTGAAAAGGTCTGAAAAGGCCCTCCTCGTTCCTCTTCATCTGAGTCGTGTGACAGAGGGTGGTGAAAACTTAAAGGCCAAATAATTTTAATAGCCCTGCGCTGGCCTGGGGCGAGCCCACAGCTGCGCGGGGAGGCCGGCCCTCAGAGAGGAGCATAAATCTTGAGCCCTGTCGCTGGAGCAGGGGGGAGGAGAGAGGCGTTTTATGGATTCTTCTGGCCGGTTTAATGTAATTCATCTGCTGTTGTCTCTTCTTGTCATGGGAGAACTCTAAATATTTGGCAAGACTCCTCTCCAGCTGTCCCAGAGAACCATTTGAACTGATGTTAAGCCAGTTTATGAAATGGCCACATGAGACCCGGGTGACTGAGTTGATAATGGGGTGCATGTAATGAAAGATAGCACTAACTTCCACGATCACATACTTTTCAAGCCGTTTTTAAGTACAATGAGCCCTGTTTTACTTTAATTGATGTAAAAAATGCAAATAATAACCCATTAATTAATGTAAAATGTGAAAATAAAGCATAATAAAGTGAGATCAGTTCAAATGTTAACCAAACTGAACACAGCATTAATAACAAACAAGATTAATAAATTCTATTCCCACAAATTCAACTGATTTAATCTTATTATGTTAAGGGCATTTCATAGTTCTTTATTAGTTTACAAACATACAGCCAAACAAACATTTATAGAAATGGTAAATTGCCTGCAAAACAGCTCCTTATATGGAAGTTCCCCCAATTTGAGCTGATGCTTGAGGTGTCAGACGTCATGCTGAGCTTTGGGGTTTTAAAAATGTTGTCACATGCAATTGCCAGTAAAGAACAAAAACACCCCAAATGTCTTCATTTTAGGTCTTAAAAACATGCAGGAAAAACACAAAACTCAGGATAGAGGGAGGGGGGTCCAGAGAGCGACCGAGTGGTAGTGGGCCAAGCGAAAGAGCAGCAAACACTGGTTTTGAATTGTTTTACACTGTTTTTATTAATTGAAATCAGATTTCACCAATACACATTGAGATCTAAGGGCTAATTAGGAGATTGGAAATCTAAAGTTCCTACTGAATTTGAGTGAAGGTAAAATGGTTCAGAGATGGGTTCCTAATCTCATTGCTAGAACATCAGAGCAAAAGTCTGGTGCTTTTCATGCTCTAACACACCTGAGTTAGCTCCTGAAAGGCCTGATAGAGTTCAGTGAAGTGTATTAGAGCATGAACACATTACACTGTGCAGCACTGGGGCGCTCCGAGTCTGGAAATGGAAAATACCGTCATGGATGGAGACAGTCCTCGTTTTTGTTCAGATTTGTCAGATCTTTGGTGCATTTAAACGATCTCCAGCAGGTGGACTTTGATATTTCACTGAGGCCAAATACTCTCGTTCCTAATAGCACTTGACTCAAGGATCGGCGAAGCTTCAACTCTGTGAACTGTGTAAACTTCCTGCCGGTTGTTAAAGCTGTTTGGCGGCCAATTTGGTACTAAAACACAGAATTCGAACCATTAACAGCCGTAAGTTTGTGAAGTTAAAAGAAAAATGATTAAAATTGATCTCGGAGGACATTGCTTATGCCACGACGCCACAGACACACAGAGACACAAGAGACAAGAACAATATAAAACAGTGGATAAGTCAAATAAAAGAAAAAATAAAACCATTCAGAAATACACAGAAGGGTAAATGTAGCAAATGGAGCAGCATCACATCATATCCTCCCTTTGATCTCTGAAATCTCAAAAGGGAAAAAAAAGTGTCAACTTTAATGTGTTAATGTAACAAAATCTTACACAAATGATTTTGGAGCTCTTCTAATGACTCATGTATCATTAAATAGTCACACGGTGTAAAGAACAGCTGGCATTCTGAATAGTTTAAGACAGAAAATGTGTGTGATGTGGTTCTCCTGGGACCGTTTAGCCATTAGATGAGAACAGCATATCTTAGTGGTTCTCTTTGTTCGGCCTGTGGTCGTCAGTCTCAGGTCCATGTAATCTTGATAAAAATGATCTTAAGTGAACCATAACAAGCCATTCAGGAATTATACATAGAAATATAAGCATAGAAATACATAGAAATTCAGCAAATAAACAGTAAACATGCTGAAGTGGGTCAGTGTACTTTATACAGTGTACTACTTACACTTTATTATGTAATATATAT
>JBBIGB010000001.1:20109121-20120929 GCA_037577075.1 Alestopetersius hilgendorfi | reverse complement strand
TATTATTATTATTATTATTATTATTATTATTATTGTTGTTGTTGTTGTTGTTGTTGTTGTTGTTATTATTCAGAATTAAATGGTTGTATTCATCACTGCATCAATAATAGGCAGTTACTGGCCTCAATGCTGTCACAGACTAAGCCAAACCTTGTCTCTTTAAATTCTGCTTTCAATCTTTTTATTGGTGCAAAACCACTACTTGATGCTTGTCAAACTGTCTTATCTTTTGTTTATTGAGTAGATTAAATGAAAGAATTGGGAACAAATCTTTTACTGTGTCTAAAGATACAAGGTGCCTAGATAATGGTGTTCCAGCCACTCAGCATTCAGCTCCACCAGTATACTGATCACTGCCTGATCATCTGGAATCATCTGCTCCTGTTTCTTCATTGATTCAGGACTTATGATAGATCTGCTTTGTTATGATTGAACGCTTCATACGTAGGTCACTGTGTGGCTTAACAAACAAAAAATATTCCTGGTCAGATTTCAGGGACTGGACTGAAAATGAGAGATTTTGAAAGTCCTTCAGGAATCTTGGAGAACAGCATTAAAATTCATGAAGGGTGGGAAGCAAAATATAAAGAAATGAAGGGTGGCTTAAGACTTTTGCACAGCACTGTATTAATGGATTAATGGAAACTAAAATTTGTTCAGTAGTGAATGTGCTCACCAGCAATAGGCTTAGCATCATACGTACATATTTTTTTTCCGGAAAATCATCACCTACTTTATCCCTACTCAGTTTAAATTCAAATTATTTTCTCACTTGTAGATGCTTATAGAAAATATGTGTAAGTATTTACATTCATTTATTTTATATTGCCAATATGGTGGAAAAATATGCATACGGAAGGAGAAAAGTTAACGTGATAAATGGTGCCTGACTGTATTCCAGTGTCTATAATATTCCAAACTATATTCAATTCAGTTTTAACACCTTTACAACTAGGAGACTCGCGGCATCTTATGAAACACAAACAACAAGAGTGTATTGTATTTATTTGGGTCCCCTGGAGCATTCATCAAAAAGGATAGATAGAAAGAAAGGCAGTCTTGCTTCGGGGAGTATGAGACACAGCAGTGGACTACAGCAGGCGATGAGAGCAAAACAAATGCTGCTGAGACTTTCCAAGCTTCGTTCAAATGACAAGTGAGCTGTTCGTGAAACATTTTGATCAAAGAACTTTGTAAGGAAATCTGCCGACCTGTACAAGTGAGGCTCACATCCCACATTCCTTACCAAGACTCGACATTTTCAACATGTTCCTGAACGTCTTCCAATTCTGTTTATATAAAGTACTGTGCAAAAGTCTTGAGCCACCCCTCATTTCTTCATATTTTGTCTTGAATCACTTTGTTGGTGAAAAAATATTATTTTATTTTATTATCGTTGTCAGACTGAATAGATTAAATTAAGTAAACGGGAACTAATGATTTACTGTGTCAGTCTACAGAGTGCCTAGATAAAGGTGTTCCAACAACTCAGCATTCAGCACCACCAGTATAATGATCATCAAATACTTGCATCTACATGTTGACTGAATAGAAAGGAGGGGTGGCTTATGATGTTTACACAATACTGTAGCTATGTTAACAAATTACTTGTACATTTTTAATCATGTGAATATTTTTTAAATGTTTAATATCTAGGATTACAAACAATGTCCAACCAGAGACATAGAACCTTTAAATAAGGAAATACAGTGGTGTGTTGTTCAGGCGCTGGGTGTTAAATTGCAGGTATTGCTGAACATAACAGAAGATCGCTCTCATTCCTCTTTCTCCAGTCAGTGTCAAACTTCATAATGTGTGTACTTTCATAATGTATCTTTGAGCTAAAGGCTAGAGTAGATTTCATAATAATAGTCTTAACAAAAGTTATAGTCTCTCGCTTTATTATCACTCTGTGGGGGAGCTCTTATTGAACTCAGGGCCCGCAGCTCGAAAAGGTCACAGAATTCAACTCCCTTAATAAACTATGTCTCTCTGTAATTACGTGGCACACTAAAACTTTCCGAAATATCAAGATCTGATTTATTGTCGTGACTTCTTTTTTAAATACGTCAGACTAAAGGTCTTCATTGTTATCTGGGCCTTTTGGCTCTTGGTCTTCTACTTGTTCTTGTTAAACTGCTAATCTAGGGTCCACTCTTAAATGGCGAAGAGGAGAAAATGCAAACTTACAATGGGTTGCCTTTGGAAAGGCACTCCAGCCTGAAGTACTGTCCTTCCTGCGGCACAGTTAAAGTGTGTACAACCTCTACTTTAGGTGGATCTGCAGTGGAAAAAAAAAGAAAGGGAGAGTGGTCATCCGGGCAAACAAGAGCATAAATCTGGACAATTAGGTAAACATAGGCCTAATTGTACACCAAGAAAGCAAAATAGTTCAGCACAACTCAGCACAATTGGCAATTTAACAGGGGAAAAAAACAGTAAAGGGCAATTTTCCTTAGAACTTCAGAGAATAAGGAAGTAAGGATGGTTCAAGTGTTTTGCATAAAAAACCCTGTTAATTTCCATCTGGTGCCACATTTTACCTAATTACATCCTTAAGTAAACAGGAATAAATCTTCTTCTGCTGCATAATGAATTGCAGCGGTTTCTTTTGCTGCGGGTTTGAAGGCATTAGTCATATGAAAGCTTGGCTGTGCACTCACAGTGGACTTCCAGCACTTCCGTGACTTGGTGAGGAGTTGAGTTCAGGGCTATGTGCTCCACGCTGCAGGTGTACGCCGCTCCATCATCATTCCTGTCCACCCGGAGGTGCACAGTGCTCCTCACTGTGAACGACCGGCCTGTAGCATTCACCTCCTTCACACCTGGCATGACACACACACCAAAGAGCATGCAGTAGAACTCATAGAGCCCTCAGGTCATCAGCAGCCTTTCTTTATATCCTTAGCTTGGAATCAGCATCATTTTTGTTTTCTACTTCATTTATTCCTCCCTGTCCTGCCCCTGAACCACTCCCTCTCCTACCCTAGCTTTTTCTCAGCTTTAATAAATCAGGAAGAGCGTTTTTACCTGACCTATCTATTCTCTGGATTAAAAAGTTGTCATAACTCTAAGTATTTGTGCATATAGCATTGTGTATTTCCTAGTTTTTTTTCTGCAGAGTTTCTATTTGGCTTTTATTTAGATGTTTTATTTACATCATTGAGGAATAGTTTTTCAGGCTTCCTGAAGGACATTCAGTATTTTTTGTTTGTTAAGCCACACAGTGACCTATGCATAAATCATTCAGGCATTACAAAGCATATTTCTTAAGTCCTGAACCAGTGAATAAACAGGTGCAGATGATTCCAGATGATCAGGCAGTGATCAGTATACTGGTGGAGCTGAATGCTGAGGGGTTGGAACTCCATTATCCAGGCACATTGTATCTTTAGCCACTTTGCAGCCTGACACAGTGAAACATCTGTTCCCATTCAGTTTATTTAATTTACTCAGTATGCAAAAGATAGCACAGTTTGACAGGTATGAAATGGTACTTTATCACCAACCAGGTCATTCAAAACAAAATGTAAAGAAATTAAGGTGGCTTTAGACTTTTGCACAGTACTGTATACAACACACAAGTACACAATACATGCAACTCAACACATACAGTGATGCTAAATAAAGAAAGCCACATTAGATAGATTTTTTCCAATGATTTATAAAGCTGTCAGAGTTCACAACAGCTGTTATGTAAAAATAAATAAAGAAATGAGTAAGAAACATTTTGGGGTGCAGCATCAGTAGGTTAATTAGCTGATTAATCAGATCAGGTGCTGGAGCAGGGAAATATGCAGGGAAGTGCTGCAGGGCTAGGGTTGGGATTTATTTCAGTTCGCTGGTGTAACCTAGCAGTAACTTCTTGCAATTCCAGCAGCCAACGGGGTGCTCGGCCTGATACATTTCGAAGCTCCAGCGGAACATTTCTTATTTCCTTAATTGAGTTGAAATTTATTCCTAAACTTTGTCAGAAATAAAAGAAGAAAGTTAGTGTGAGTGAAGAAAAAGAAAGTGCCATTCAGAGAGCATAAAGCACCACTGCCAATCCTCAAGGGACACCAGAACAGGACAGCAATACTGAACCAGCGTCCTGCCTTCCCTCCAGAGACCCTCCTGTCCAACAACCATGAAAGCCATGGCTCAGCAAAATCATGAACGGCTGAGTGGAAACAGCACCCTGGAGGACCTCCTCCAAACATCTCACTGCACACGGCACACACACAATACATGCATGGCATGGTCAGCTAATATGGATGAGGAGCTCTCTCTCTCTCTTTCTTTCTCTCTCTCTCTCTCTCTCTCTTCTTTTTCTTCTCTCTCTCTATCTCTCTCTTTATTTTTCTCTCTTTTGCTCCTTATATCTCTCCTTTTCTTTCTCTGTCTGTCTCTTTTTCTTTCTCTCATTGTTTGTGTGTGTTCTTTTCTTTTTCTTTCGTTGTGTCTCTCTGTCTCTCTTTCTTTCTCGCTCTCTCTTTTTTACTTTCCTTTCCTTTCTCTGTCTTTCTCTCTTTTTTCTCAGTCTCTCTTTTTTTCTCTCCCTTTTATTTTCTTTTTCATTGACTCCCTTGCTCACTCTCCCTATCTCTTTCTGATTTTCTTTCTTTCCCTCCTTCCTTTCTCTTTCTCATTATTTTATCTCTTTCATTGTTTCATTCTTTCTGCTTCTTACTCCATCTCTCTCTTTCGTCCTTCATTCGTTCTCTCTCTCTCTCTCCCTCCCTCACACTCTCTCGCTCATCCAAATCTCATCATCGCCACATAAGAAAGTATTGATTCTATTGCTGTCTTTCCCCGTCTGTACTCTTGACGTATTTCCCGTCTAGATAAGTGTCTGTAAACAAGAGGCGGCCAAGTTTGCCTCTGAGGGGGCGTTTTACTGCATGGTGGGCACATCCATTGATTCCCTGTCAGCTTGTCAAAAGAAAGCTGTCAATATTATTTTAAATGACAGTTCCTTAATTTTTGGAATGAACCTTTCGATTATTTTAACCAAACTCTTTTCTGCAGTTTCAAAAACAGAGACAGGCAAGGAATGGCTATCAAAATGTATCATGCTAGAAAAAGGGATTACATGTTTTAATTTAATATGATTATATTCTACTGTGTTGGTGCCACATATTAAACTGCTGAGAGTATACAGAACAATTCAATGCAGAAGCGGCTAATGACTGATATTCACAAAATTAATGTGCAATAGTCCATAGACCATGTGCACTATCATGCAGCCTTCTTACCGGGTCCTAAATCGTTCAATTATGTGCAATATCTTTTTATTATGTGCAATAGTCTTACCTTACTTTGGTCAATATTACTTATATAAACTATTTAGTACTATATAGCATTTATAGCATAGTGTATTTCGTAATGATTCTTTAGTGGATATATTAAGAGTTATATTTTATATTGTTCTCATCTCTGTGTCTCTGTATGTGGTGCAGTTTGAACATAAGCAATTTTCCTTGGGATCAGTAAAGTTTTCTGATTCTTATGTTTTAATTTTGCCTATGTACTAATTTTATGCCTCACTGTTTATGTATGGTGGGGCAATCGTGGAACAGAATGAAACTGAAAATGTGATTTTGCACCCCACCTCCACAACAGACCTCTTTCACACCTTCTATTTTGGGATAATTTCCTGTGAAGAGCTCCAAAATTGTCTTCCATTATGATATCACCTCCCACTCCCCCCCCCACTGTCATAAGCCAGGTCAGATGACAGATGCGAAATGTTCAATGACTTCGTTTTCACAGGGGATGAAAAGAACTGCCTTGATGACTTCTCCCACGTTACTGTTTTAATTAAGCACAGGCACTTCACCCCTGCAGAAATAACTCGTATAATGAGCGCGTTTAAAAAAACAGGCGCGGCTGCCATTAGAACGTGGCAGAAATGCTTATCTAAACAAGTATTCCTCCCCTCGGGACGCGGCCTCTGGGGAACCATCCTGAAAAAGTTTCAAAAACTTGCGTGCGCATCCCGCATCAGAAGTTTGATCAAGGTCGGCGTCTGAGATATCTAAGTGTGTGTCACAATCCACAGTACTGTACTTCGATTCTCCAAACGAGCTCTTTCCTAATCCCTCAGTGTCGCATATATTCTTCTCGGGCTTTTTGACGCTGGTCCCACGGAGCAGATCCACTCCTCTACATGAGACCTGATCAGAGAGAGAGAGTTTCCTTTGAAAAGCAGTGAGTGACAGAGAGGCAGGGTGGAAAGTGGTGCAGCACTGTAGTGTTGGCCTTTTACTGCGAGCTACGTGAATGCCATATCTTAGCCAGGGACGCTATCTCAGTCCCAGGATATCAATCACTCTGGCTCCATCAGGACAAATGGAGAGGTGGCCTGACGTTCACCTGAACCCTTCAAAATCAAGGCAACAAAAATGAGTTCCCCTCTAGGCCAGTGACCTAGAAGAACTTTCCAGTTCAGTTGGTCTAAGTTGAAACCGTTCAATTGAAAAGGTTCTTTAAGGAACCAACAGTAGCCCTCCTCTGACATTATCTTTGACATTTATTTTTAAGACTGCTGTACCTAAATGAAAGTACTGGATCCATATATAGGCATCTCTAATGATATGTCCTTGATGGATTTAGCTATACATGTGAAAAGAAAGAAAGAAAGAATTCAGTTTGGAGAAAGATATGAAAATATTCGGGTAGCGAGAAGGGAGAGAAACAGACAGAGAAAGAGTAATGAGGAGAGAAATGAGCAGAGAGACAGAAAAAGAGTAGGCAAGTGAGAGAGAGATAAAAAGAATGAAACAGAGAATGAGGGAAAGCGAAACAAAGCAGGAGAGTGACAGAAAAAAAAGAAACAGAGAGAGAAAGAAAGCATATAGGGATCCAGAAGGGGGAAAGAAGTAGCTTTGTGAAATGTGGCTACATTTTTAAAGTACAATTCCCTGTTTATATGAAAATAATCCCAAAATACGTTTGTGTAATACAGGGGGTCCTCAAGTTACGACGAAGATCCGTTCCTGTGACAGAGATGTTACCAGAATTTTGGTGTGAGTTGAAACACACCCTTGCCTAAGTTAATAAACTATCCTAACACAGCTGTAAAATCTAATAAACAAAGCTAAGAAAAAATGACAAAATGGCTTATTCAGAAGCCATGATAGCAACACAAATGGAAAAATTAGACGACCATATTCTCTCATATATTATGCAGCATTCATTCTATGAATTCTGTGTATTCTCCCATTTTCTTAACACTGAAATGCACTCATCATAAACTGAAAACTGAATCCTGCTTCTTTACTTTTGAAGTTATAAGACGTGTTTCAGCTCAGAATGATTTTTGAATGAGCAAGATAACTATTCGGGACAAGTCATTTACATATAACTGTCTAAGGAATAAAGAAAGACTGTAAGACTATGTTAAAAAGTATGAAACCACAAAAACGTATTCAGCATAAAATATTCAGACAACATAAAGGGGAGCTGGCACTTTGTAAATGGCTTAAGAAATAGAAGTTGAAAGAATGCTGTGATTGATGTGACTTGTATTAGGTCATCACTCTGGGATGCCTCATAAATATGAACTCTGTGTCACCAGAGCACAGCAAGCTAGACTTGACTAGCCCAGCGGTCAGAAAAATTTGGTTATGAATCAAGACTTCATGGATATAATGCAACTGATAACATACTGCTGCTGCCATTGTGTCCTCATGCCAGACACTTAAACCCAAGTTCCTCCAGAGGGACTGTCCGTGTAATTGCTATTTGCTGTGGATGTGAGAGTTTGTTAAATTAATAAATGTAAACTGTGTGGTGGCCTCCCAGAGCAGGGAGTGAGGAACAGTGGTGTAAAGTGTAGGAACACAATACTTTGTAGAAACTGTGGCTAAACTGACCATTCTATGCGTCGTCCATATATGCATGTAACAGCTCTGTTGTACAAGCATATGTCAGTATTACCAAAATTCCATTAAACCTTTGTTTAGATGTGCTACATAACTTTTTCCAGTTAAATTCTTAAAACCTGCATTACTTGTCTAATATTTATTTTTAAAAAATGTGCAAGTGTCTCATAACCTATGATGAAGACATTATTTTTATAATTCAACCAAATATTTGGAAACAACAGACCCCAAATTCTCGGCTTTTACAGTAAAAATTTAAAAATCCGTTATAAACATTTTGAAAATCTTCAGCTTACACACACCTTAGTATCATAACAAGGGATCAAACTATGTACAGCTATTTACAATCACAAGTAAGTTTGTTGAAGGCAACATTTTTTATTTATTCACAATTCATTTATTATTTAAATTATTTACTTTGAATAATCTCTTTAAATCTCTTAACTACTTATTTATACCCACCCCCATGCTCACACACACCCCTTCCTCCCAAATCCACCCCCACATCCTTGTGATTGGGCTTCTAAGACCACCTTATATTTCTGCTTTTTTATGATCAGAAATAAAACATATTTAGTTAGTTTAACTTTTAAACAACTTGTCCAGTTTGTCCACCAAAACAACAGTCACTATGTAGAGAACATAACTAAGGTACATAGATCTTTTCAGGTTTACCTACCCTGGACCTCCTTGTCGTTTCTGAACCATCGGATATCAGCAGCTGGTTTACTCCCAGAAGTTATGCATGTGAGTGTGACATCATCTCCCTCCACTGCAGGTTTCGAGAAGCCGAATATTTCTGGTTTTTCTGGTACTCCTGAAAAACAAAATGATATAAATAACTAATTACACTTGCATATTATTTCTTTTCTGGCAATAATCCTAAAAGACAGCATTCTGTATTGTGACTGTATTGCAGAGCCCCAGGCTGAAGGTGCTATATGAAGGCATTATCTCTGGATTACACTTCATCTAGCTATGCTAATAATAGCACAGCATTAAAAAACCGCAGCCTCTCTAACCTGAATGGAGGTTCCATCAGCCAACATGAAATACTCTCCTTCATTTACATCTGTCCCTGTGCTGCCAGCGCAAAGCTTCCATCAGCCGCCCTGAGCTCGGTCAGGGCTGGGCTGACCTTACTGCAGCAGATTGATGAGTGTAAGAGTGTAATCTATGAGAACATTTACCTAGCACTGTGAGGAAAGCCTTGGAGGTCTTGACGGGCATGGTGAAGAGAGAACACGTATACTGTCCCTCGTCTGACAGAGTCACTTCACTGATGCTGATGGTCAGCTCCTTCCACGAGGCTCGAATGAGCTCGATCCTGTTGTCCCTCAGTGCTACAGCAAACAAATACACACACATTAGTTGATCTTATTGATGAAAGGATGACAGACTGCCCATCTTTTAAACATGTCTCAAACTGAAAACTGTCAACAGAAAAGTTATCAGAAGCTCACAAAGAATTCAACATTATTCTCTACTCTGATTTAGAAAGTGCATTTAGACATTAAGGGCCGGTTTCCCAGACAGAGATTAAGCCTAGTCTTGGACTACCCTTTCCTTTTCAATGGAAAATCTCTATTCCCAGCACTACATAATCTAGGACTAGGCTTAATATCTGTCTGGGAAACCGGCCCAAAATGTTTAAATGATTTCAAAAATCTTGAACCACCCCTCATTTCATCATATTTTGCTTCCAAAGAGTGTGGTCTTCAGGCCAATGATGCTGAGTGGTTCAAACACCTTATCTAGGCACCTTGTATCTTTAGGCATTTGCAGCTTGCTTTCCATGTCTTTCATTTAATCGCCTCAATATGACAAAGATAAGACAGTTTGACAGGAATAAAATAATATTTTTGTACCAAAAAGTTGATTCAAATGAGGTCTGGCTCAAAACGTTTACCCAGTAATGTATGTAAGGAACATTACAAAACTTAGACTAAATTAAATGTACAGTTTTGACAGACATATGAACCTTTGCTACTGAGCTGTAATGTTGTGCAGAACTGTAAGACTGTTTGGCCAAAGGATCTTATAGTTTTAAGAATGTAATTTCTGTTTCAAAAATGAGCCAAGCCAACGGAGAAAAACAGTAATGAACTGAATTAATGAATTGACCATATAGCTAATTCAGTTTCTATGGAAACTGGATAATCAGTCTCAAGCAGCTGTAGTAGGTTTAAAATGCTGAGATAAATAAGACGTGATTGTGGTGTGGTGCAGGAATTAGCGTTAATCACTTTGTCATTAATATAAACAATTGGCACTAATTATTTAATGAACATGTAATGTGTTTTCTTCTGATAGACGGATAGGTTGCTGTAAATGACGAATCAGCTAAATCTCGTCCTCTCAGGGCTTTAAGCAGTGCTTGTCTGGAACCTCCGTTGCTCAAAAGATGAGGAAGACGTGTCAAGAATCTTCTCAGTTTTGGGCTCCCAGTGGTGGAATGAACTCTTTCGAGTCCTTGCTGTCTTCAAGCATCGTCTGAATACCCACCTCTTCAAGTAGCACCTTGTTGACTAACTATGCCTCTTGTTTCTGCTTATTTATTTCATCTTCCCCATTTTCTCTTAAACCCCCCTCAAATAACTTACTGGCTTCTTTACTTTTGCCTTAACCTCTAACCTTTTTTTAGGTGTGCTTAGCTGGAACTAACATGGTTGAATAGCAGGCGGTGTTTGAAGTATAGCTTTATGGGTTTGAAGTACAGATGTAGACAACTTGAGTACTGGTGTAAGTAATGTAAATAATCAGGCTTGACAACAGCTTGGTGTCATGGTCGCTGAGCTTAACCCTTAGAACACAAGTGCAACAAATAATAAATTGTTGTCATACAACTCCTTATATGGAATTTCCCCCACTTTGTCACACATCAAGAGCTTTCAGGATGGTCTCCAGCCACAAGCGGGTGGGGAAGACCCACAGAATGAGGGGGGGGCAGAGAGTGGCGAGAGAGTGAGCATATAGGAGAACAAACACCTGTTTTAGACTGTTTTTATTTGTTGAAATATTTGTTGAATTTTATTAATATATTCTAAGGGTTACAGCTTTTTACCTTCCCATTATTGTAAAGACAGCCTTTGTTGGGTTCATTCATCCATTGGGTATTTAAAAGCAGATGTTCTTAAGCATCCTGTGTGGTTGAAAAGACCAGTTTTTGGAAGCAGTTACCTCACTCGGTTTCAAAAGTGTTATCATCTGCTCGTCTGGCGAAGACAAAAGGCCCATTCAACATCCTATAATTTCTTATAACTTCATTTCAAGGATCCCGTTGACTTCAACAGCAGCTCACTGAGACATCATCCCACGAAACGTATTGAATTTCCCAGCGCAGCTTTGTTTAAGTGAGACCACGCTGATACTCAGTCTCTGATGTCCACGGATGCTTTAGAGCTGGGTATATCTGTGCAGACACGATCATTTTCGCCTGTGTGAAACAGCGGCATATCAGCCGAGCGAGATAAAGCGTCATTCCTCAGATGTCTTAAATGAGCATTAATTTTAAGAAACAAGAGTCAAAAACAACAGAGCTTCCTTCCTTTTTCTGAAGGACGGATCAAACCTGCTTGGATGCTGCCGAAGAACAGGAGGGGTTTATTTGAGACGGCAAACGCCGGGGGGGGCTTTTGGCAGGCAAAAAGCTGCCTAGGCAGATAAAGGCGAGAAGCAAGGTGATCGGGTCTGAGCTAACACTGCACACGAGCCTGAAGATAGAACTGCAGTGAAGCCCACAGAGACAAACACAAAGCCTTGGACCAGATGACACACTTCCACTGCCCCACATCCTACTATCTCCCTCAGACACAGAGAGACGAGGAGGCGGATGAGAGCACACTGTCCCTTGTTGTTTCCAGAAATTTCACACACACACACACACACACACACACACACACACACACACACACACACACACACACACACACACACACAC
>JBBIGB010000001.1:20014139-20018644 GCA_037577075.1 Alestopetersius hilgendorfi | reverse complement strand
GAGAGAGAGAGAGAGAGAGAGAGAGAGAGAGAGAGAGAGAGAGAGAGAGAAATGGACATAAGCCAGCATTCAGAAAATTAGACGAATTTAATTTAGCATCTTCTGTTAATACAAAAGATAAAATGCCAGATAATGTGTCTATAATGTGATTGGATTTTTGTAATCATGTATCCTATTGACCTGCTGTAATGTTCTTTTTGTGCTTTTGTAATGTTCTCGGATTTTTCGCCATTTCCAGGACCATGTCATTGTTTGTATTCTCCCTGTTTTATGTGCCTTTGTTTTGATTGTAACCCTGCCATAGTGCCGTCTGCTCTTTAGTGTCCTAGTCAATAAAAATACCTGTCTCTGTGTGGATTCTCTGTTGTTTTCATCTCCTCTTCCTATCTGACCCATCGTGTGTATTCTGTTCTTCCCCTTTTCCAGTATTTGGATTAGTATTATCTCTCATTGTGTGTCTTATACCTGTCTTTGTTAAAACACTCATTTTAGCTCTTGCTTGTTTACCCTCAGACTCTCTGTGAGCCTTTGTATGTTTGTGAACCACAAACATGAATCCAGTGTAAACAAACCCATAACACCTGCTCATATTAATTACAAACTGATCAACAGACAACATGATAATCAGCTGTAATCAATAATCCCTGTCTTACACATGTTACAATGTTACAAAGTTGGAAAAGCTTTAACTCCTGCAAAAAAATGATTCCAACAAGTGAAATACTGTACTGCATGATGTCAAATGATTATTATTTAATCTATCTGTAGCATGGGGATGTCTTCTTTGTGGTTTGATATCTGTGTAATTTCATTTAGGCACAAAAAATAAATTTAAACTAGAAACACCCTTAAAGTTCAAGGTACCAATATTGGTTCTAAAATCTCACATGGGTCCAGATGTTTGCCCAAACCCTCATGGGTGTATGGAGGGGTACTTGAGGGCCAGTTTGAGAATCGTTGCCCTGAAGAACCTTTTGCTGGATGACTCTTCTGTAAATGAGATATCTAAGTGTGAAGAACCTTTTTAGATGTGGAGCTCACTCACTCATTCGTGTTTAGTAGGTAAATAACATGGCTGTAAGCCATGATCTTTTCAAATTTCACCCTCACGTAGTTACTGAAGTTCTCAATACTAGAGAAGCACAGGAGCACATTACACATAGTTTTAATCAATCTGTTGCATTGATCAGTACTCCCAGTATCAGGAAAAGAGTGCATCTAACTCTTCACAAAGGGAGTTTAACAACAGATCTTAATAATTGCAGATAAACATGATGATGCTTATCAAAAGATTTAGAATTATGATCATCTCAAGGCATTCCTCTATGTAAACTTATTTTGTGTAGGTACCAATTCATTCGTACAGGAAAGTATAGCACTATCTCTGCTACCACACTTGTTCAAAATAATCTTCTTACTCCTCTTCATTGATCTCTCCACTGCAGATCATCGATCATGCTCAACTTTTAAGAAGTTTACGAAATATCAGTTTTAAGCCCAGTGCTACTGGATTAGAAATGATCTTTCAAAAGGAAAGCAACGTTGAGCACATTAAATCAGAGCCTCTAAGAATATCCAAGGGGGTCCTTTGAGGTCTGACCTTTGGAGCTGTATTGTTTAATTTTTGTATATTACCACCTACATTGTGCACTCCAAATCATGCCTCTATGCTTCTGTACTGTTTGTCTGAATGTATTGGAGTAGCAATGGGCAAATTGCAGTGTTCTTTTTTTACCTTACCATCTGCCATTTACAACAATGAGCTACTTTTAAAGGTTGGACCTTTAACATGAAGCGATCCGACATTCAAAGAGTCAAGGAGCTCAAATTCCTTTGCATAGGGCTAGACAAACGTAATTTTAAATGCCAAATTAGTAAGAATACTGGTAAACTGAGGCAAAAGCTTGGCTTCTTGTGTTTCCAGATGCACACACTGCCCTGAAGAACCTTTCACTGGATGGCCCTTTGGAAATGCATCTTCTGTAAATGAGATGTCTAAGTGTGAAGAACCTTTTTCGATGAGAAGTATTTGAACTCACTCACTCATTCATTTTTAGCTGTAATAAGAAGCCACTGTCTGTAAACCATGATCTCCTAAAAGGTATCAACACTAGAGAAAGTATGGAAGGTTAATGAAAGAAACACTACTGTCAGGTTTGGATTATGGGGTGGGATAAACAGATAAACACCTGCTACCACTCTAAAATCATTAGATTCTGCATGTCGCTCTGCTTTAAGGTTCATTATTGATGACCCCTCCGATACCCATCACTTTTTACTCTATTAAAAGGCTGGAGGATAATCTCTGGCCTTGTGGCAGGAGACACATTGGCTTCGTTATATTTATGAAGTTCATGTTCGCATGCCACGGTGCATCTCAACAAAGCTTATTATAGATAATGCAAATTCTGGACTTGTTCCAGAAATCAAATCACTTCTCAGTTAGTTTTCACTGAGTTGGGAAAATCTGCTTTTGGCTACAATACATACGACAATCTGGGATTCACTCTTGATGTCACTTCACTATTTTGAAATGTTCATCTCTAATAGTGTGATTATATTTAATTATTCAGTGCATTTGAATCTGTTTATTCAAATTTGTCTAACCTTTTACTTGATTACATTTTCTAGTTACTTTTAACTTTGTCTTCTGATTAGTTCTATACATTTTTAGACTTTTTTATACATTGCTGTTTGTTTCATTTTGGTGCCCGTTTGTTTTTATAAATGAGGGTCACCTCAGTGTACAGAGAGTTAGAAAAAAAAAGAACTGATTGCGTTAAAGAGCTTTTGAGGCATCATAAAGACAGTGTTTTGCATCAATGACTCTGTGTGTCCTTTAAGACTGAAGAAGTGTGTAAAGTTAAAAGTTAAAGTTAAAGGACAGTCTGGACTTCAACTCTGCATCCAGTTAATAGGATGTCAGACATGCACTGTTACAGAGTCGTTATATCTTATAAAGGAAGCTTGTTTTATTTTACATCTTTGTGGTCCTTAGCAACTTTCCAATATTTAATAAGAATAAAAATCTGCAGTTTATGAATGGATCAGTGGTAAAAAACCTGTGGTATGCAAATCCTTTTGATTGGTAGTTTATTTGCATTTTGTAAATGGCTACACTAGGGCATTGCTCCCAGAACTATATGCTGTTCCATTATTTTAACCAACTCTAAAAGTCCAAGTTCATAAGTGGTATTGTTTATTATGTAAATAATGTAATTTATGTAAATATGATGATGCTTATCATTATCAGCTTTACATAATAAACAAGTTCAGGTTTATGTCTATAGCACATTATCATTTTGCTTTACAAAAATAGAATAGGATAATGGGAGAGAATAAAAAAATATATGAAAAGAGACAAAGGAATACATAAAGAAGGGGTGCGACCTCACAACATGACAGAAGCTATGACAGAACGCTTTTGTGGGTGGAGCGTGACTTGGTCTGTCAACATTCCATTTTTGGTGGCATAGAGACTATGAAAGCAAGGAGACAGTTTGGTATATTCATTAACTCTCCCGGAGACATCTTTCAGACAGTTCCTGATTGGGCCCTTAAGAGGCACAACACAAGCCTTGCTCTTCAGACGACTTATTGAGCTATCAGTCACCTCACCACTCAGCCTCCAGCTCCGAACCTGCTAAATCTGATTTCAGAGACTCCAAACACTGCATTTCAACTAAATCTAAATGTGTTTTCCCCAACAATATTCTCCCGGTTCTGTGAATATGATCGCCTGTGGTGACAGTTTCCGAGAGCATTATGTAACCGCGCGATTGTCTTCCAGACAACCTGCTAAATGTGAAAATTTAGCAAAGAGATGATAAATGATTCTATTCTATTCACACATGCAACCCTACAATTATGAGCAGTTAAAGGCTGATCAGTTTTAGGAAGAACAAAACGACAGGAAAACATGATGCAATGTCACAAAGTAGTGCTTCTTTTAAAATGCAAAGCGATATTTCATCACGACTGTTGGGGCGCAACGGTGAAGTCAAATCAGTGTTTGGGTGGCACCGCGCTTAATTAAACCTCACATGGAGAGAAACATATACAACCGTGAGCAGTCTGAGAATGCAGAATAGCTACACCAGCGCGCAGAAGGCTTTTTCTTTTTTTTTCCGTGTGACTGAATGTGCAGTTACATTTGGATGCCAATATGTCTTCCCACATTGGATTTGGATGAAGCTCTACCATATGGCATCTCCAATTATGATGAATACAGTACTAAACATGCTGTCTCAAAGCATTACACTAATACGCACAATGTGCACATCCACACGCAAAGACAACACAAACAGAAAAACAGGAAAAGGTTTAATTATAGGCTACTATTCACCACCACAACCTGTGACTTGATCCTTTAACTCTACAGCAACTTTCTCTACAACATATTTAACAGGGAAATACAGTTTTTCCTCACTGATATCCTCACACTGGCCCTCATTGTACTATATGTTGCAGTACAAATCAGCTCTAACCAATCGCTGCATATTTTA
>JBBIGB010000001.1:20006639-20009139 GCA_037577075.1 Alestopetersius hilgendorfi | reverse complement strand
GGTTTATGAGTTACTTGCGCTTTTTGGTCCTTCTGTGATTCCATATTACTTCAATCACGCCTTCTTCGCCGTACCGTGTATTCTCCGAAAGACATAATCAATTAAACTGCCTTTGTTATTTCACCTTTGAGACTTACAACTTTAAATGAACTGTATTCTACTAGGCTGCCTTGTATTGAACTGGAACACCTCTTATAACTTCAGCATGAAAGTGTGGGGCTAAACTGCTATTGGCCAGATAATGTATGTACATTATCAAAATGATCCTCGTTTTTTGGAAAAAAGTTCTGTTCCATATGGAGTAGGGAGTGTTATGCTCAACTTTATCGATTTTTATGTACAACAAAACTAGATATAGATATAGATCTATAAAGTAAATATAGATATAGATCTTTAAAGAAACTGAATCAGAATCATAATTTGTTACGGCTGGACAGACAAACAGAGACACAAAAACATAAACCATGTAAAATATGGTCTAAATAAATTGAATAAAACAATTATGCTAGAAATATACAATATATGCTATGCTATAGACACAGTTAGTGAAAGGATAACTGAATATATAATTTTTTTTGCTAACATCCATTAGACTGATGCTTTCGCAGCCTTCAAAGATGAGCCTGGGCGCATGACATCTGTCTGTATCTCATTGGAACAAAATGTCCCGCTGGCGTAATGTCTCGTGCCCAGTGGCGGTCTGCAGCTCACAGGGTCCTGCTGTGTGATGAGTGGCTACGAAAACCAGTGCCAACAGCCGGGAGCATTATTTCACACAGTGCAGCGTGTCGCTGACCAAATTCGCCGTCCGCATCGCACAGTTTATCTGGCCTTGAGGGTGCCGGTGTGCGTTGGGGGGGCTTTTAATTATGACAGTCAGCAAATCTGTCAAAGCTGATTTGACTCAACATCCGTTTGGGTAGTTGGACTGATTGTTGCAACAGCGGCCAGAGAGTGGAGGAAAGAGCAGCAGAACAAATCCACTGGTAGAGCAGCCGGGCTTTCAAACATTGATATTTTCAGCCTTTGTTCAAGTGCTTTTAGTGCACCTAAAGGACAGTGGCGGATGAAATGCCGCATGTGAATATAGAACACGCTCTTTCAATTACACAGAAAAACTCCTGCGCAGTTCTTACAGCTATTTGCTCCACTATAACCCCCATGAACATTTACTCAGCTGAAGAGGTGCACAATGACACACACTCTCGAAGAGTAAGCCAATTATTTATCCCCAAGTCAATGCCCGAGCATTTAGTAAACACCAATTCCCAGCTCAGTCAGTCTGCTGTGTCAAATCTGTCACAGTGAAGTGTTCTGTCATGTCGGCTATTTGACTGCTAAAGCTACCCAACATGACAAATATGACAGCAGTGCTACGATTATCCTGCCAGCGCCGGACTCCGGTTAAACCCACAAGAGAATAGTCCACCTCACACCGACTGCCTCCTCCCCAGCTTCCTTCACCTTCTTCCACAGAAACGAATACGAGTTCCTCAGTGTCTCAGTGACCTTGTACCTCTGCATGGTTTCCTTTTTTTAAACTTCACCTCAGCCTGGCCTTGGAGCTCGCCCGTATCCATCACTGTCCACTTCAGTGAGTGAAGGGGAGGGAAGAGGTGAGTGATGGAATCAGACAGCGAGCCTTGAGGAGACATACATGCCTCGTCGTCACCCTGACAGTGACGCGGAGTCAGAATACAAAGTCAATGAAGTCTACACTGACTAATGACCGAATTAGTATATTCTGCAAAAAGTGATATTAGTATATAATACAGTGCTATATTCAGTACACACTGACTGACTGCATGAATCTGTGCATGGTTATTTATACCCACAGGGACAATAAAGGTATGAATTCACTTAGTCATTCATACTTTCATTCATTTCATGCTTACTTGCATTCTGTATATTACTAATTGCATTCCAGACATGGAAATGCCGAACCCTGTGGAAAGCACTGCCGATAGTACTAAAGTTATGCTGTGTAGAAACATTTTCAAAAGCTTCAGAACCATATCCATGAGCCATTTAAACAAGCAATTTAAGCATTCAGATGTAAAAACCTATTGTCTTCACAAAAAAACTTAAAGACTTTGTAGAAGGTTGTATGGTCTACAGCTTTTGTGAGTGTTTGTTTATGCTCCAAGTATCATGCAATTGTGCACATTAAAAAAACATTTTCTTAAACAACAGGCTTAGTGATCAGGTTTTATAAGGAATTAAATATATTTATACACGCACACACACAAACATATACATATATATATATATATATTAGGGCTGGGAAAGTTAACGCATTATTATCGCATTAATGCATTATTTACTTAACGCCGACAATTATTTTATCGCGCGTTAACGCAGGTTTTTATAATCCTTTTATTTTGAAAGTCAGTGCTTTCACCGAAGTAACGCGAGCAGGGGAGGACTGGAACTTTCTTTACCAGGTTGGGTATGCGCATCTCGGCCGCATCTTGGGCCTTTTTGCAGAACGCACAGATTG
>JBBIGB010000001.1:19981666-20002548 GCA_037577075.1 Alestopetersius hilgendorfi | reverse complement strand
TTAACATCAGGGGTGCTAATAATTGTGGCACACATGATTTGATGTAAAAGAATTATTTCTTAATGTGGGATTTTTTTACCACTGAATAAATGCACTTGAATTAAAGGTTGGATATTCCTCTTCTTTTTCATTGTGGTCCTATATTATTAAGAACAAAACTGAGTCTTAACCGGGGGTGCCAATAATTATGCTCTAAAAATACACCTATTAGTGGTACTTGGACACATCATCAGTGATGAATGATTTATACATATATATAAATAAAGTATCTGACTTGAACCAGTGAAAAAACGGGTGCAGATAATTCCAGATGACCAGGCGGTGATCAGTATACTGGTGGTGCTAAATGCTGAGTGGTCGGAACTCCTTTATCTAGGCTTCTTGTATGTTTAGATACTTTACAGGCTGTCGCACATTTGTTCCCATTTCTATCTTTTAATCTACTCAATATGACAATGTGCAAAACAGTCTGAAAATGGTCACGTAAAAAACAGCGATGATCCACCCATACAAGCAGCACAAGTGAACTTCGGGGGGCAACATAAAACACAAAGAGAAGTAGGTTATGGCCCCTTTAATGATGCAGGAATATGCGTGTGATTCTCTTTTTCTAATGGACCCATATCTGACTTATGAGTGCACAGAAGGTAAGATAAATGTGAGAAAATGGATGCAATTATCCTCTATGACCCTCATCGTTACAGGAATGACTTTCATTGCTTTTTTTATTATAGGGATATTGGATGACTCTTTATTGTGATTTGGAGTTTTATTTGTGATGTTGAACAGTGAGTTTCTTCGCACGCACTAAAGGTCATGTCGCCACATCTTTGCTTCTGAGAACCATAATACCATTGAAATGTGGCCACTTCCTCTGTATGCGCGTGTGCGATGTGTATTAAATCTCTCCGAGCACTTATTTATGCACACTCCACTATATACGAAATAAACACTGATCCGAGCCGTTCGCGATGGCTTGTCCTAACAGGAGTCTGCCACGGCAAACTGACTGGGAGAGACACAGATGGCCCTAATCATCACTTGCTGAAATTGTGATGTGTTATTGTTAATGGACCATTACACTTTGTTGAGCAAAAAAGAAATCAAACGCCATTCTCCATTAAAGCTTAATGGCTACCTTTTCATCTTGGCAATAGCAGGCATCTAAATACCGTGGGCCACTCTCTCCGAGGGTGTCGGGATAAGCAGACACGGCGCAAATGGCTCAGCGGTAATGTCTTATGCATTTTTAAAGCCATGCAAAATGCAAGCAAAATAGATGATTTCATGTTGCGGTGCCCTGGCGTACTCAGTCTGGGCTGACGTGAAAGGCAGAATAGGAATGTAGATTACACAGGAGCAGAGGTATGTAGGTTTATGGCAAATCCCAACAAGGCTGGGGCAATAACTCAGCCTCCGTGTGGTCACATCTCCGAGGCCAAAACCGCAACGCTAATTTGCTAAGTTTCCCCAACTGTGAAGTCAGTTAAAACCAGTGGAGGATATCTTGAGCTCCAGGGCGACTCTGAGCCACTGCCTGTATCTCTGCATAGGTTCCTGCAGCCTTGAGCTTTCTTCACTTCACCGCCAGCCGTCATTATCTCATGCAGCCTAGTGACTTGACACAATTACAAAGAGAATGAGGTGTCCAATATTTCTCGGTGCCCTTTGCCTCCTAATTTCTCCATTCGCAGTAGAGCCCACCAGGGCTTCTCCCTCTGCAAGTTTATATATACCAGCTTGCCTTGTGGGCACATTTAAACTTCTACTCCAAAGGGTGAACTGAAAAAGCTTTCAGTTCAGAGAGGTAAGGAGAGAATAAAATGCATGTAATGCATACATAATGCGAAATACTAAACGTGTAATTTCTGCTACTGTACTGTTTGCTTGGTTGCATTGTTGTTTTCAAACAATTCAAACTCCTTTTGTTCATATCTATCATCACTGTCTGAACCAAACTTTGAATCTCCATTTTTATTTGATTCGCATGATTTGAAAAACAGAAAAGGACCAACATAAGATGAAACATTGATGGATTTTCCTTCAGTATGTGGAAAAAAGTGTTCACTATTTGCACTTAAATAAGGACCACCAGCGACAGTGACACCTATTTATAAAGTTGCCCTCATTCATTGCACTGATACGTACACTGACACAAAAAAAATCCTTGATGTATTAATTTAATTGCATTTCTTCTGTTTATTGTATATTATCTGCTGCCTAATTAAATATATTATTAAATATAATCTGCTTAGGCATCCTGTTACTATTGCTAGTTTATGTATATGACTTGTCCATGTATATATCTGTATCCTATACATGTTACCTGAAAAAAGAAAAGTCATTAAACAGAAAGCAAGCGTAGTGAACTTGATGATGATTTGACTGCAGTGGTAGTGCAGGAAGATTTTCCACTGAGAGACCAATGAAATCTGAAGTTGCTATAAATATCGGCGCTTGCTTTCTGGGCACCTTTATATGAAATTGTGTTTCAGTTCTGTGCGTGAACAAGCTGGCCCTGACAAGGTGTCATGCAAGCCTTTGTTTCACCAATACAAACAACACGACACGACGTTAAAACCAGAGAAATCAAGCTTGGAGTTTATAACCGTACTGCCATATTAGGATCCACCGTCTTTATCTGTTCCTGTTTGTTCATTGTGTATATTTGCATCCCATTTACGCACTGATGCAAATATACACCGAAAATAAACAATGTCTGCAGCATTTCCCCACATTAATATGAGAGGAATTTATTTAAAATCAGCATTTTTATGATTTGTGACCCTCTTCTGCATGCTAATTTTTCCATCAATGATAATGCTCCTATAACATACACTATATTACATTAACAAAGACTGGCTGCATAATAACTGGGGAACTTTCTTTAAATACATTCTCAAATGACATTGTTCTATTAACCCAACTTTAACAACTAAATTGAGAACAATGAGAACAAATGTTGCAGAACTTAAAGTGGTGGAACGTTATACTTTGTAGTTGATTTTTTTAAATACAGTTTCACAAACAAGTTTAGGTAGCCCCAAATCAGGCGAGCATCTGTTCAAAAACAGTATTGAATGTGATAAATTTGGTCTGATATTGGGAACTTTCCTCAGATCTGCGAGACCATGAAGCAGTTGTGATATTTAGAGATTTGTGGGACATTTCAGGCTGTTAAATGTGGGCCAAACGCATTAGACGACAGGACAGTGATCTTTAGCAGGTCTACGTGGCTCCACCACACACTGTGCCGGCGCTGACAGAGATGGAGTGTGTTTGAGAGCTCTGGAGAGGCCTGATGAGTGGAAGGCTGTGGATATGGATTGGACTGCTATGGTCACTCATTCCTCCATGCTGTGGACAGAGTCTGTGCCCAGCATAACTCTCCCGAGTGCCGCCCCCAGCCCTGCTGTTAATCTTCAACTATCCTGATGCAGACGGGCACCCCACCCTCTCCCTTCATCTCTGCCACATCAGACTGGACCTTCTTCAGAGTTCAGTCCTAAATTACAGTGACATGAAATCACTGTGTGGCCAAAATGGGGCCATTTAGAGGACTAGCCAGGCCAATAGTACAAAAGTAAGTAGTGATTTTTTTTACCAAGTGAACCTGATGTCAAAATGCACCTTTTTTCACCTTATTATTGTTCTGCCGGCTGATACAAAGGGAGTTAGGCGCACTTGCAGGAATGAGTCATGAAGGTTTTAATCAGAAAATATCTGGAAATCAAACAAAGGAAATGATATCACAGCGCTGGCTTGATATTACTTCCGCACATGAATCCAAAATAACGATTTTTCAGGAAGGCATGAGGGCCACAGTGGGAATGGCATGCACTGTCACATAAACACACATTCTTGCGAGAAATAGAAGAGCCAGGTGTGTTCAGTATTGCAACTCATGGCTGAGGGAGAGGAAGAATCATGAAACCAGGTGTAAACAAGTAGTGGCCTGGTGGTTAGGGCATTCGCAGAAAGTCATGGGTGCAATTCCCAAGACTGCTAAGCACCCTGAGTGAGGTACCATCCCGACACAGCGCTCCCTGGGCACTGTGTTCCTGGCTGCCCGCTGCTTCGCTTGGTGAATGGATTAAATGCAGAAGGAGAATTTTATGCTGTTCATGCTGTGTGTTCAGGTATGACAGAACTTTCACTTTCAAAGAGGCATGAGGGCGAATGGACATAGAACTCCAGGTGGAGCTGGACTTAAAAAGGGGACGTGAGACAAGATACAGGAGAGACTAATCAAAGATGTGGGAAAAATCAAAGTGGATGTAAAAGTGGGAGATCAAGCTCAGTGCCCCAGAGATGTCTGGGGGCGAAGCACAGGAGATGTCCCTGGTTATTTTAAGCAATTCATGCTTCTCTGTTGTTCAGAAAGCAATGACTCTCCTTTAAATGGCTTCTAATGTTTTACTACACTACCAGTCAACAAATACAGTATTTACACACCAAGATTTTCTACATTTCCATATTACACACTTGATATTTACTAAAATGCACTGGATAATCTTTGCTAACAAATAAATCTACATTACATTTGAGCATCTTTATCAGACAGAAACATTTTATTCATCACTATTAACTTAGAAAAGCCACCAAACACATTTATATTTACATTGTGGCTCACTAGACAAGTGTTCAGATATTTAACATGCTTGTAAGTGGCAGCCAATGGGATGAAACAGTTAACTAGAGCATTTAAAGTTAAAGGACAGTCTAGGATTTGACTCTGCATCACCACACAACCAGTTAACAGGATGTCAGACATACACTCTCCATCGTATAGAGGAAACTAGTTTTATTTGACATATATTTTCATTTATAGTTATTCATTTAACAAGTTTCTAATGTTTAACAAGTATAGAAATATACAGTTTATGAAATAACTGGATAAGTGGTGAAAAACTGCAGTTGGTAAAAATTGTAGTGCATGTCACCATGTAAAATAGGGAGGGAAAGTTAATATTAACCAACATTACCATTGTAATCATAGTACTGCTATTATAGAATCAACCATCAGTACCTCTGCTCCTGATGGCATTTAAACACACCTCAGCTATGTTCGTTAATTAGGATGCTGCAGACAATCTCTTTTCTTCGCAGGTACCTCTCTGTCACTCTCCTAAATAGATTTACTGTCTCACTAGCTTTGGTGGTAACATAATCAGTTACATCAGCTTGTTCATGTTAGTCACTGTCCTCCATGTTAAACACGAGTGGGGTCATTCTGACAGACGGTTTGTAAAACTTTTCAAAAGTTTTCTACCATGCTGTAAGACGCAAACACACACAGACACACACACACACACTGGCCACTTCATCATATTTCAGAAATGACAGAAAATGCCAAAAAAAAAACCTTACAACAATTTTTGGGCTTTTTGACAGAACAGACAATGACCAACCAGTAGCAAAGAGTCAATTTTTCACAATCCAATCAAATCCTAGCCAGTAAAATCATTCCCCACCCACATTTTGTTTCTCTCAAAAATGTCTACCATAAAAATTTAAGAAAAATTCATTCTGACTTCTGCCTAAGGTCGACTTCCAGGAAGATTTGAAGAAACATTTATTTTTGGCATGAAGTGGATTTGAGGGAAGATGCTTAGAAGTAAGGCTTCGATCCCATCAATACAGAAAAACATGAGCGTTAATTATGTAATAACTGACAGAAATAACTGTTAACTCTAACGACTGAGCAAATGCTTTGACTCTTAAGGCATTTTATCACAACATTCCATTAGCTGTGTTCTTACTACATGGGAAAAACCTTCACAGTCTTTGATCTGTTGCTAAAGGTTCTCCACACTGATCAGATTATTTACAAACCCCTAATTAAACACGACTGCTTCAGTTAATCAAGGCTTGAGTGGCATCAGAATGGGGGAATCAGGTGGATATGATTAGGCCTGTGATAAAACTCTGCGGGAAAATCATTAAAGCAAATTAAGATTCAGTTAGTTGTGCGATATTGCTGCAGACGTTTAGTCGGCACACTCTGGTCTGTGTTCATAAATTACAGACCATAGGCTTTTCATGTGGAATTTTACTAAGTACTATACTTCAAAATTGTTTGCCTGTTCTGTACAAGTGTGTGTGTGTGTGTATCTGCAAAGCTTATGAATAGTCCGTTTCTCAGATCCCTAAGCTCACCATGCTGCATATTCTTGCTGATTCAGTCTTGCAAAGGAAAACAAAGCTGATAACTCGCTGAACCTGGAGTCATAACCTTTGCTTGAGAAAAGGACGAGAAAGAGAGAGTGAGAGAAAAGGGGAGAAAAAAATCAATTTCAACTCTTTGGAACTTCAAAAGCAGATGGTGTCTGAATATAAATCCAGCCTCTGCTTCTCCACACTGAGACTTATCAGCCAGCCGATGTTAGCGGTGCCACTCTGAAGTCAACAGCTCTTCTCACTCAGAAGGAAAACAAGCCAGCGGAGGAGAACGAGCCCCCAGCAAGATGACCTTCATATCTCCTCTCTTCCTACAGGTAAACGAATGTGGTGGGCTAAGCTAATTGCTCATGGAAGATAAAGTCATCTACTCAAAAAGCCCACATGCTGAGAGCAAGCTGTGACACAAACAACATACAAGGACATCTTTACACTATAAAAAACACATTGAAAATAATGTGCGATACGTGGTTGAATACATATTTTGTTCATTACGTTTCAGAGATCCATTTCAAGACCTGTGGAACTTGGTGGTATGGCTATATATATATATAGCCATGAAGTTATAAGCAGTGTTTGGCATTGAGCACTGATATAGTACACTTGGCAGCACGATATGGACAAAAATATATATATATTTTTTGTATTTTTTCATGTGGCATGGATATGTATGCAAACTAAATTTGATTAGCTGTATTGATTATGGTCATATTTAGCATCAGGTTGGGTACATTTTGTGGGCCACAGAAGCGTTTGTGGCTGGTTTAGATGGGCCCTGAGTTGCGAAAGGCAGGATCATACAGGATTATTGCGGGGAGGTGAGGTAATGTCAGTGTTACTGGTATTTCGGAAAAATTTTAGTTCAGAGTCCACCTGGACCGTATTCTTTACAGAATCGGTGCCCTGCTTTTACCTGCTGTAAAACCCACAGCAGAAATAACCCTGGGTCACCTAGTCTTGTCCAAATTGTTCAAAAAAGCATTCTCCGTGGTCCAGCTGAAGTCAATACTTGAACTTTTAACATTAAAACGTTAACAGCAGATAAAAGTGCGATTTCAAAAAGTGATGCTGAGTCCAGGCTGTAAATCCTGATAACTAACGACTCTGCATTAAGATAAAGTGTAGAGTGATAAGTAAAGACTACAGCACAAAATTCTTTCTCTGTATTTAACCCATTCACCAAGTGTAGCAGCACTATGTGGGGACGGTACCTTACTCAAGGGTACCTCAGTGGTGCTATTAGCTGTCCTGGGAATCAAACCCACACCTTTTTGCTCACCTTAGCCACAAAGCCACTAGCTACCTACCAGTTGGTAGATGGTAACTGGGCTAAATGGCAGTTAAATTCATTGTTTAGATATGTTTTATACACATGAGTGACCAAACGTTTTGTATATTGAACTTGTGATACCAATTCAAAAATTGAGTAGCCACTCCCTTCTTTGAAATGAATTCTGAAAACTTTTTAGACATCCTGGACTAAACTCATCACCCTCCTTCTCATGTAGAACTAATGCTTATATATCTCCTTACTCTACAGCAGTATAGCCCCGGCCATTCATGCACTAATTCAGCACCCTTAATGGTTAAAAATGAGACCTTTGCAGGATTAGACTTCCATTTATCAGAATACCCAGTAACTCGCCTTGAGCTGTGATTGGGCACCCACACAGAAATACTTTTGCCATATCAGTATTGCAGAGATGGATATCACAGTAATAAATAGCAGAAGATGTATTGCGCAGCCATACTTGTTATGTACATCAGTGTCAAAATGATTGCGACTTACATCAAATAACGCTGCCCTTTTAATGTCTTCACCAAGTACTGCAACTTTTGAGAGCTCAGTTGTAAATTAATGTGAGCAGAAAGTTTCTCTGATGCGCTGCTCTCGTTTATCTACCAAATAAATACAAATGACATCAGGGAGCATTTATCTAACAACACCAATTATAAGTAAGGATTGTCTACACACATCGCAGTCCTCCTCACTCGTTCCCAGAAGGAGCCGAGTGGTGGATTTCACTGTAGAGGAGTTAATTAGCCCCCTTCCTCTTAACAGACTCAGCACGTTCAATAAAGCAAAAGACCAATCATTTCCCCGTACACCTGATGCGACAAATCATGCTGATGATGAGTTAAGGAGACCTCTAGCCAGTAGTTCTTTGTTTCTTTTTCAAGCATCTAATCTCACATACCTCCAAGGATCTGAGACCAAAAGCTCATTTTAATAAAGCATAAGCACATTCAAAGCTGCTTTGAGAGACAAAGGACAAAAGATGGAATGAAATGTATTGTCTGAGGACCTTCTGTATTGGGCTTTCTGCACAGATCCCAGAACGCACTTATCTGCTCCGGCAATGCTTTGTTTCGCATGGGGGGTCTAAAGCCAACACAATGGGGGTCCTTAATACATTTCTTTTTATTCTATCATTACTTGATGATTACAGTTATTTAAATTTTCAGTGTTATGGGGGTTACATAATTAACAGTGTGATACGCAAATACTTATTTACATATGAATTATATTTACTGTCTATTTATACAAACTTGGTACCGATCGAAGATCTGCCCTTTTAGCAGTTTTTTTTTTTGATACATTTTAGACTCTTTTGTTATTAAAAGCAAGAATAGCAACAAGTTATGTTCTAATTGCTTAGTATTTAAACATTCCTGTTTGCTAGTGAGATATTTAGTGGATAGAAGCAACTCATTTGGAAGTGGTTAGGAAAAAAAAGATGGCAAATCATTATGCAGCAGTTCTTCGGCATAAGCAATAACATCTTAGCAAACATACGGCAGAAAAAGAAAAGATTCTAAGCATAACATCTGCATATTGTCACTAATGTAGATGCGAGAGGGACGGTAGCACCTCTAGCGTTTTCAGAGATCCATAAATTGAGTGCAGCGCACAGCCTGTGACAGGCCTAACCATATCTGCTTGTTTTGAGCCGGTAGATCACTGGAGTCTATTTGAGAGCCGGGGATGAATTTGTGCTGAAAAAGCACATTTTAGCCGTCCCTGTCCCTGCCCTTCTCTTTCTGCAGAGCAATCTTTACGTCACTTATCAGCACACGAGCCCATATCTGTCTGACATTATCTTTGGTGGGAAAGACTGTGTGGAACAGTTTAATCGCAATAAGAACTGCTCCAGAACGGAAGGGAAACCTGCTTCAAATTGAAGCTGAAGTTTGGAAAGATTACTTTTTAATAGGATAATGTTATAGATTTCAAATGATCCATGAGCTCCTTTTGAATTTTACTGGTTGAAGACAAGCAGGTACATCTTGGGTAAAGGACAGAGGACCAGAAAGACACCTCAGCTATGTTTCCACTGACAGTTAGTCTCAAAGTAGCTCCACACAGTTTCAAACCATTCGAAACTGTACATTCAGGCTATCAGGGCTGCTTATGCACCAGTGCACAGAAGACAGTCTTGTAGATGTGGTAATGGATATATGCATAATTTTAGGATTTTGATTTATTAAGTCATAACAATTTGCCCAATTTGCACAAAATGTTACTATAAAGTTTATTGAAATGTATCATTTAAATGTACATTAAGCTTTTAAATGTACATTACATTAATTATAACCTGATGATATCTAAAATAAGCGCTACATAAACTTTGTTTTTCATTTATACAAACTATAACTAATATATTGAACTCACACTGTGCTTGGGGTGAATACAATATACGTTTTTAATGAGCTCTGTTGTGATCGGCTTCCATGTACTGCGATAATCTGCTTTCTTATTCCTCATTCTGTAGGTCACAAAAAATGTAACTGGTCAGGTTCAGGGACTGGACTGAAAATGAGAGCCTTTGAAAGTCTTTCAGAAAGCCTGAAGAAATGTTCCTCAAGACTACAATAAAATAATAGAAAGTCTGACTCTTTGAAAGCAACATATGAAGAAATGAGGGGCTCAAGACTTTTGCACAGCACATGTAGAAGTAATTAATGTATAAGGCTAATTGGTTTGAAAACTATTTTTCCTGCAGCCATTCACACATTTTAGTAGCGAGCAGCCACATCTACACTAGTTTCAAAGTTTATCATGAAGTCATCGTCTCTCTAAAAAAAAACCCAAAATCTTCGAATCAGGAAGGCAATCCTATCAAAGATGCCTAACAAATCCTACAATCCTCTTTGCACGTTCATGACCAAAGCTGCATATCGAGTGGCTGATCTTGTGCAGGGGTGACAGCATAATAAGGCAGTTATGATGCGGCAGATGTAAGATGTTAGAGAGATGAACGCTTTCGTGGTGCACTGGAACGTTAAAAACGAGCGCCATAAACCATTCAGACAGCGCTTCATTTTACACCAAATGAAAGGATGACTTGCTCCTTTGACATAGAAGTGGATGGGAGCACAGACACTTTAATTGCACCTCCTTCTGCATGGTTACTGAATGTGGAATCCCCTTCACTGGAATGCGTCCAAAGCGCGCGCATACACACACCCCCACACACACATACCCACATACACATACACACACACACACACACACACACACACACACACACACACACACACACACACCACACACACACACACACAGATAGCTAGCTGTAAACCTCCATCACCAGAAGAGAAATCCTCTGATCCAAATAATACTAAATCGATTATAGCCTGATCCCCATTCTCTGAACACACAGATGTTACGAGCAGCTATCTGAATAAGCCGAGCACCACTAAGAGAGTCTCTATGGTTCTAATGAGTTATCATAAACAGTTATCATAGAGCCTTAATGAGATCAGGAGTCCCTATCGGCCGAGTGCACTGTTGAGTCGGGGGACCGAAGAGAGCGGATTTGCTCTAATCCTGCCAGATTGCTCTATCTGGAGGACTTAATTTATTCTATCTCTATAAGACTAAGTGACAAATAGGATATTAGCATAATGACATGATGAAATCAACCCGGCCCTCTGATGACGGGATCAAAGTAAGACCTAGTTGCGCTCGTGTTCCTTCAAGTCAAGCATAGAAACGCCTGGAAACTGCTGTGGCTGGAGTGAATAGAGTGAATGTGATTCAACAGTTAATTATACATACATCTTCAGGCCCAGCAAGTTTAATAGCTAAAAAAATCTAAGAAATAACATCTAGTGTGATGTAATTTTCTTGTTTTGCACGTGACCTGTATTATAAGGTTGTGTTGAACCAGAACAAAAGATACAGAAAGTCATTCAGGCTTGTGTTTATACTTGTGCATATTGTGGCGAGCGTGAGAAAGAGAGTCGACAGGCACTGGAAATTCTCAAAAACTCTCGGCTTTATTGGCCAACTTTGTACAGCCTTTCCACACAGCCTGCAGTAGCAATCCTTCCCCACGTCTAGCTCCCCAACCGAACTGTTCTTCCCCCATAGCTCCTCCCCAAACACTCTTTTTTCCACCAAACGGCAGTTTCCTGCCCAACGGCCCCAATTCAAACCCTGAAAAGGCTCACGGGAGCCAGTCCCACTGCCAGCTCGTCACAATATGTTTGAACACACCTGGTCAAATATAATCAGTGTCTGAGAACTATGGGCATAAATAAAGTTAGCAATAAGAGCAAATGATACTCAGTGAGTCTGGTAACCCTATGACATCTGGGCCATTTATGGGCGTTTTTGCATTCCTTTATTCACTTTATTCAGCCTTTTAATGTTATAAGCTAGCCATTCATTCCGTATGTTGTTGGGTTTATTTTTTCAGAAAACCCAGGGTTACTTATTTATGTAATTATTTGGTGTGAAACTAAAAAATAAAATCTTGATATAATCCTTTTTATAAGGAAATTCTAGTTTTTTTTTAAATTTCTACATTTCTACAAGACAATGTTGTTCAGTAGAGATTTAACTTTAGAAATATGTGGGGTAAAGGTCCATAGCCATTGTTATATATAGTCAAACTGAGGCATTCTATGGCTTATTGCAATATAAAAATATGTGCTCATTTCCAGACAGAATTTGAATTTGACCTTTCTTGGTATCATTATTACTGCTAAAAAAGATGATTAGATGACCTCTAGAATGCAGTCACTGCCCCCCCCCCCCCCCCCAACAGTTACAAACATATAGCACAACACCATTATATACAAATAATAAAGCAACAGTATGTAAGTAAATATATATTTATTATATAGAAAGACTGTGAAAATAATGAATTATGACGATTTTGAAACACTGAATCCATGACAAGTTTGTGGACCACCGTGGAAGTAAACGCATGCTTTATTGTGGAAAACCTTTGAAATTTGACTCTCTATTGCACACATGATTACTCTGGAATACTTTATTGCACGAACACGGGACTTAGACGATCGTATAGGGTAAATCTTCTAGATTTCAGTGACATGTGTATTATGCTTGTGTGTCACTCCTGTTTTGAGTTAGCAGTCTAAGACTAAAGGTTACAAAAATGCGTTCGTGGAGTTAAAAAGGTTGGCCAGCTTGCTAATGGGTGGCAGTGGCCTAGTGGGTAACCTGAAAGCACAAAGTTGCTGCTGCAAACCCCCACTTTCTACCATTGAGTCCTCGAGCAAGACACTTAACTCTCAGTTGCACTAAGGAGACTATCTCTGTAACTAATGACTGTCACTCTGTATAAGGCAGTCGACCACATGCCCCCATAGGCATTACCTAGAATAGCTACAGATAAGTGTGCATGGCCCTGTGCGCATATATGTATGTTCGTTTTAGGTTGTTTGTGAATTATTTTGTTCTTTCTCAAATTATATGTGATATATTTGAATAAAAAATGACCCGAAGACCTGTGAACTCCATGTCAATATCGGGTTTGGTGATGATGCACTGGGTTCACTCTTCTGTCCAGGGTCTGAAACTGACCACGGAATATCAGCTACCTCGGTAAAACTGTGCTATCGCTACTTTGGATTGTAAGTATAATCACAGGCAAAAATAGTCTCTTTTTTGGCAAACTCTTTATTAAAGGGGTCTCAGTCTGTGTAGGCAAATTGTAACCTCAAGAAGTTCGACCATCTGGCCCTAACCGATTGATTGACAGGGCGGCTGTATTACTGTGTGTGTAATTTTAAGTAGTGGAGTAGCTTCGGTAGATTAGTGTGGGAGGAAATACGTGAAAATGCATCATCCGCCTCGCATGCTTACGGACAGAACTACTGAGACATGATTATTAATTTACACCCACACTACAGATATGCATAATAAAGTAGAGAGTTCTACTCGCCCTTTCATTTAGGCGCACCACACATACACACACACACACAAACAAAGACATACATTTGCTTCAGACAAGTGAATATCTTTGTCCTTCAAGGTCAGATCGTGGAAAAACCTTTTTTCGGCTGTCTCTCAAATCCTCCTGCCACGATAACGCCACGGTTCTACAATCTGAAGGGCTGTTACCAATACTGTAGGTGCAACTTTCTGCTTAAATGAGATTTTGAGATATTTTCAGCCACTAATTACCCACTCGTCCTGCTGTATCTGTGCACCCACACAAGGCCCTATCTATCTATCAGAGAGAGAGAAAGAGAGAGAGAAAGAGAGCACTTGAAATGGCAAAGAAATAGTAACACTGAAAGAGCCTAACACTACCAAGTGTACAAGGCCTAATAGCATCCACAAGTAATACAACATATTCCTCTCTCATAGCTATTAAAAGGCCCATATGCTACATTTTTCCTGCACTTTATTCTTCCCCGAGTTCCACTTTTGATTTAAAAAAAAAAAGTCGTTTTGACCATTTTCCAACATCTTCTCATGAATTAGACTTTACAAGCTCGTTGTTGTTACTTTGCCTCCTTTCATATTGGATGCTTCATTTGAAAAGCATTCCAGATTAGAACACTCTTCGCAAATGGTCATGGCCAACTGCTGAAGGCTAAATAGATGAGTATATGAAAACCTATTAACTCTTGTGACATCACTAAAATGATAAATTAAAAGCAAGACCAAAATCCACAGACCTTGTGATCCAAGTGGTGTGCTTTAAATCAGCTCCTATATAACATCAGATGCAGTTTTATGGGGTAAAGACCCTTTAATTTATTATTCCCTTATCACTGTTTTTACTCGGTGTTTTGCTACTCAGTGTTGTTCTTCATAACTGGGGGATGCTTAAACATTATTAGATTAGTTTTGTCCTTTAATAATATAATTTCATCAACCTTCAAGCTACCTGTACTTATTTTGTTTAATTACCGCTTTTGTTTAATTACCTTTTAAAATTATCAATTGACTTTTAATAGAATGATAGTTAAAATCACAATAGCTTTTGTCGTTCTCCCCATGGGGTGATTAAGACCACACAAGAAGAAATTAGGAGGAAAGGCAGTTTGCTACCCAAACAAAGATAAAAATGAAACATTCTCATCTCATTGTTTGAGTCGTTATAATGATAATATGTCAGGGTGTCTGGAATTAATGCTGGTAATCAACCGAATGTGTTTTTCTTTCTTTCATGCATCATAAGCCTTAAGAAGGTCAGAAACTGAAACTACAGCCCTAAGAGATATTTTATTACAAATTGGTACAATTCCCTGTTTTACATTCTTCCTTGCTTTGCAAAATGAAAAAATAATCTCTCTTTTTGTCAACTCACTTTTTGTCATCTTTTCAAGTCTAGACTGAAGACAATTGATAGACAATCTACTACCATTTAAAAATCATTTTAAATATTAAATGAGAGAAAAACTTCTCTTATTGATATTTTAGATTTATCGCACTATGCAAAAGTCTCGAGCCACCCCTCATTTCTTCATATTTTACATCCAATGATCCACACTTTCTTGTATTTTAATGTGGTCTTGAGGAACAGTTAAAAGACTCTTATTTTCAGTCCCGTCCTAAAGCAGACCAGTTTCAAGGGAAGGTTTTTTGTCTGTTAAGCCGAACAGTGACCTACGTATGAATTGTTGAAACATTTCACAACACATCTATCTTAAGGCCTAAACCAGTGAAGAAACAGGAGCAGATGGTTCCAGATGATCAGGCGCTGATCAGTATACTGGTGGTGCTGAATACTGAGTTGCTGGAACCCCTTTATCTAGACACCTTATATCTTTAGGCTCTTTACAGTCTGCTGCAGTAAAACGTTCCCATTTCTTTCGTTTAGTCTACTCAGTATATCAAAAATAAATTAAATTTTTTTTTTAAAAATAGTTTTTTTGTTGATTCAAAGCAAAATATAAAGAAATGAGGGATGTGTATATTTACAGTAATACTGCTCTGAGATCTAATCATCAGGATAGAAACAGGTATTTTAAATCAAACGTGCAAACAATTCAGTATACATCTAATATGTAATTATGTAAATTGTATTGTAAATGTAAAGTCTGTAGACTTTGCTTTGGGGGGTGATCATGGTACTGCTCTTGCTCATTAAAATTGCCAAAAACTTAATTTTGTTAACTATTATAAATGCATATGCACGCATACCTGCCTGTGAATGCAAATCTCAGCTGCATAATTACAAGCTTTAAATGGTGCAAGTTTTGAAATCTCAGGGGCTCTGATCAGCTAACCTCTTCCGTTTGATAATGCATACACTCCTGTGTTAATACCCCCAATCCTTGTTAAGCTAGGACCTCTGGAGAAGCCATAGGGATTACTAAATAACGAGAAAATTGAGATTAATACAGAACTACAAGTCTGAAGGTGGAAAACACAGCGCTAGGTGCCGTTTTGGAGCTTTTTACATGCCTTACAGAACCAAATCCAATGTGCTTTGGGCTTTTCTCCAAAGGTTTATTAATCGTTACTTAACTTTATGTATGTTTTTTTGTGGAAAAGCCATGTTACCTTAGAAAAAAGCAGAATTCCAGCTCTGCAGCCTTCTCTGAGCACATTCGGTGTGGATTGCTGCCCTATTTGCGTAATCCAGCGTGGATTCCAGCCCGCTTTCCCCACTCGGAATTCAGCCCTAACAGAATATGTTGGTGCGCTCGTAATTATCCTGAAAACTGGCAACTGTACGATTGTGTTCGTCTAAACAACAAAGTCTAAAGCCATGGTCTTATGTGAACATCCAGAAAATCAGACAAGCCTTGGCTGCCGCCCCAGAACGAGCATCTGTCAAAACAAATGGTTCTCATTTGGAAATAAAAAAAAGGAAAACTTGGGAGCCCACTGAAAAATCATATCCATAACAAAGAGTGAAGATATTTCTCACGCAATGGGCAGCTGTGATGCTGGGATGAAATTTATTCTCAAATTAATCTCTCAAATAATGTCTGGCGTCTGCATCGTTTAGTTTACAGGCATGAGGCAAAAGAAAGCGGCCCTGATAGAGGCAAAGAGCTTCAAAGAGCTACTCACTCTTAATTCATGAGCGTTTGCACAATCTGTCATGGCCCTTTGTGGAAACCAGAGAATTTGCTTTTTTTTCTGCAAGACGAGTTGATGAAATACCCACACAGCCAATGCACTGGAACGCTGATGCTATGGGATTACTGGCATTCAGGGAGGATTGCGGTATCAGGCCCTATGCATGGTGACTGAGTACAGTAAATACACTTAGAGTTCGGCCTGCAATATGATATAAAAGAATAAACAGCCACATGTCATCACAGGCCAAAAAACCACAGTATTTCCACAGGAGAAGGAAAAAACATGCTTTATTTCTAATGTAGGTTCATGTTTCATTCTAAATAATAGTATTCATATTGGTTGGTTCGTCACAACAGGAGTAACAGCTAATGTGTTTAAATAGTTTTTTATATAGAAAGTGACAATATCAGTCCTTGGCCTGAACTTTGTCTAGTTAACGAAACAACAAAACTGCTGCAATCCTTATGCCATATAAGTTAATTACATACCCTAAGCCTAACTCTAACACATTCAACCATCCACTTTATATACGATCTCTCCCACTTTTACACAAACGTGCGTGATAACAGTGCTTACAACTGCAAAGTCAGTTCAGTCCGTCTTTGGCAATAAAAAAAAAAACGCTCTCCTTTAATTTAGTTATGCTATCTAAATAGAGGCTCACAATGGTAATTCCTTCATTTCTCACTCTTCACTGGCCTGAATGAAGCTAATTAGGTCACTCTCTCCATTAGAAACCTTGTTTGGAGATTGAGGAGCTCAGCCCATCTGGCTAATGAGTTGATAAGGTCTCAACTCCTATTAAAATATCCACCGCTGAGGAGAATAAAATATATTGAATTCTATTATTGTCCCATTTAATCTAATTCACTTCAAATACCCAGACCACATCCTATGTAGGTTGTATTCATTACGTTTGCAGAAGCAACAAAAGGACGTTATTATTATCTTCCAAGGCAGAATTTTTGACAAAGGGCGAATGCTTGCGTCACTAACTGTACCATCTCTTATTTTACTGAGAACATAAATTTCTTTTTCACAAGGCATGTCCAGATGGCGAGGGCTGGGAATCTGGGTTCACTGGCTCTTGTGTCTTCCTAATTTCTACTGGGAGCAACTGATAAGTCTATATTGATTAAGTATAGATGCAACAACAAATGTGTTCATTTATTTCTCATTTTCTCGATACAGATCTGGTGTACTAGCTACTGATCATTCTATGTTTCATCCATAAATGTGTTCATTCATGGCTTATGTTGCTTCACATGTAGCTAAAGGCACATTTCTATAGGTGGACAGGAACTGCAACTAAATCATACAGTGATGGTACGTAACTTAAATTGTATCTCAGTCCATTATTTCTGACTCAATTCTCTCCGCACAGTTTATGGCTGGTTGTTGTCGCAAGACCACATCCATGGCGTCGACCCAGCGGAAAGTATTTTTTTCTGCCAAAGCCGCTTTTGTTATAGTGGTTGTCACATCTGTGGCTGATGGGGTAAAGATGTGAGGCACAAATGCAAAGGTTCCCTTTGTTGGGTTTTTATTAAGAACCACAAACATACACAAAATCACAAAAAGGTATGGTGGCCATAAACTCAAAGTATACTTAATATTGAAGACACACAAGGCACGAGTAATGGTGAGGGGATTCGTGAGGGATGACCGACAGTCAAGACGTAAACTAAAGCTCTTTAAATACAGACATACCAAACCCCCAAAACCAATGGGAACACTCAGACACTTAAACTTAAGATATGCCAACTGCAATTAAGACAACAGAGAAGACACTGTGAATGTTTTCAACATAAAAGTCCCTCATACCAAACTAAAACCATAGCGACCTCAAGTGGCCACTGATCCAGACATCACAGTGGTCTTGTATTATTTACAGTCATGTTTGAGTTTTTACATTTTTCCTTAGCATTCTTTAGCCACACAATAAAACCCAGCTAGCTTGTTAGCGATGTCCTGGATCACTTTTCTCACAGAGACAAAGATAAATTTGTTAGTTACATTTCTCCCACTGAAGTTTATCCTCAGCCCAAACAGATAGTAGTGCTTGTCGACTTCCCAGTTAAGTTGTATCTCCATTGACTTTTAGTGCTCAAACAGTAAAAAAAAAACAATGGTTCTGACCAATCAGAAAGCAGTGATTCAGTCAGCTCGGCTACGGTGCTCTTTCAGTACTGCTGACGAGCAGCTTAGGTTTAGTACAGGTCACTGTATCCGTAATGGAAAAACATTTATGGTATGACACGATTCCTTTAGCCAGTGGAAAAGCACCATAACCCTTTTGGCCAAATGAGAAACTTTATCAGACTGCCTTCAAATAGACTTCATTGATGTTTACACATATTGAAACTATAGTTTAAAATGATATCCTACCAAGTTACACTGTTGTAGCTAGAAGCTTGGAAAAATCAAAGGTTCAGAATTTGCTATCAATCTAATGCTGGTTTGGTTACATGACTTTAAAAAAGCATTTGGTCTCACAGTCTAACTTACTGCACGCGTATAGAATTACATTATAAATGTAGGTAATGCCGCATTATACTGCGCTGTCTCTGATCTAGCCAAATTCACTATAAAAAAGGAAAAGGTTTTTTTCAGATGAGCAGAGTTAAATATACAGAGTGTAAAGCCGCGTAGAGCCATTTTGAACACTTAGGGGTTTCTAAAAGGCTGCCGTCTTCACGCAAGAACCGAACTCGCAGCCAGCGCTACCTAATTACTTGTCCTTCGGAATTTGTGCACCTTTCAGTTTTAGCTGATAGAGATCTCGTGATCCACCTCCACTGAGGTGAAGCTGTCTGCTCTAAATTGCTGAAGACCTTATCATTCTCTGTACGTGTGCCAGCAGCGGCTCGTGATGATTTTAGGTGAATGTGAAAAGCCTAATATAGACAAGTCTACAGGCCTCTGTGTGTTTCATCAATGCAGGTAGGTGATTTCCCCCAAGTCATCTCTGATTGGCGAGCAGAATGATAGCCACACAAGGTGGCAGAAGATTCAGCATTCAGCGTGCACCCCACACACAGCGAGTCAAGAAAATGAACCTGGTGCTCCTCTTTTTGATATGTGGCTTCTTGGGAAGGCCCCAAGCAGCTCTGTATGAAAGCACACCAATACCTTTTAGATGGCTACGGCTAAGAGGCTGATAGACCTTCCTAACCTAAACCCTAACCATAATGCAGTCTGAAAAAAAATTATTATGGCTTTTGCAGTAGATTCTCACCCGTATCTCGGAGCAGAATAAAAACAGGTGAATCAAAAGCCTGTGATCAAAAAAAAGCCTCCACATTCTTGGAGTAGAGTTCACAAGACCTCCAGAACTGATACCATTATGGCTTTTTGGGTTGGATGTACTTCTATTTTGTGGTGGAATTTTAGCAACAGACCAGCTGCTGCCTTGAACTCACATCACACCAGACAAATACCATTCATTCTGTTTCCCACAGGATCAGTCGGCAGCAAAGAAAAGGGATGAGAATGTTCATCATTTTCTGTTCTTTCACTGTTTTCCTATAACTATGTATCTCCTCTGCTGTTCTTTGATATGTGAGTTATTCTGTTGTTTTTCTTTCTCACCTCCAACATTCATGCGCTATTCAAATTACAATCTCCACACATGAGACACATTTACAGTGCAATACACACAACATCTGCTGCAGAACGATCTTCCATGTTTAATCAGCAACAACAGCACGCAGAAATCTTTTCTTCTCCATCCTTTTCACTTGCATTAAAATCACTGAGTTTTCACTATTGCAAGGACAGTGTCTTGGATACACACACCATATACCTAGACTACCTTTACTAGATTAAACCTACACTCTCAAATAAAATGATTAGTTGGCAATATAATGTTTGGTCAGTGGAAGCAACAATATAATATATACAAGACAAAAGAGAATGTTGTTGTGGAGATCAGTGGAGATCATAGAGAACCTCACGTGGACATCAACACAAGCCCCATTGCCAAGGAGGCCCAGCAGTGTGTCTGCAGCCTGCAGAGACTCATCTCTCCCAGTCATCACTGGTGTCTAGGAACTATACAGAGCATCATGTGTAGATGCATCACAGTCTGGTTTAGAAACTGCCCCATTTTGAAACCCTACAGAGGATGGTAAGGACAGTTGAGAAAATCATTGCGGTCTCTCTCCCCTCTGTCATGAACATTTACACCACACACTGGATCTGCAAAGCCACCAGCATTATGGATAATCCCACACAGCGCTCCCACACACTCTCTTCTCCCCCACACACCCCTCCCACACACACAGCATCTGGGTCTTCACTGCCTGAATGGAAAACAGTTACTTCCCTCAGGTCGTTAGACTCTCTAATCAGAACTGAATCAAAAACTGTACACACATGCACACGCACATACACACAC
>JBBIGB010000001.1:19950051-19960635 GCA_037577075.1 Alestopetersius hilgendorfi | reverse complement strand
GTTGAGTAGAGAGTAAAAGTTGCTTATATTTTTGATACTCAGTACAAGTACAAAGTAGCCAAAAAATACTTAAGTACGGTAACGAAGTCCATTTACTCAAATACTTTACACCACTGCTATGTGGACTTTGTACTAATTAGTTATGTATAAGGGTAGTGTCTGTCCGACTGATTCAGGCATTCATGTTTTCACATACAACTTTATGTCTGAAAGAAGGTTGCAGGGCTGCATATATGAAAATGGCTTAAGGCAGGTAAAACACCACTGAGATTATATAGATATAAATTCAACTGTTTCAAACATGTATAGAAGAAGAAGAAGAAGAAGAAGAAGAAGAAGAAGAAGAAGAAGAAGAAGAAGAAGAAGAAGAAGAAGAAGATGTAGAAGAACAACAAGAATTGTGATAAATAATTGATACATAAGTGATAAATTAACAACATTCTAGAACAATACCAATCTAGACGTAAGCTTTCATTTATGTTTCTAACCCACTTCATTAGAAAACCCTTAGAAACACCAAGGGAATTAATGTTTCTTGTGGTAAGAGACCAATGGAAGAATTTAAAATACTGTTCCTGTCCCACAACAACCTCCAGTCTGCTGTCTCTATACTAGACACCAAAACATGTTTTAATGAACTGTCATGTGCCAAAGGTTTCCAGTTTAACCAATTGCAACTCAAATACCAGGATGGAGGTAGCTCAGTGGGTAGGATACTTGCCTCTGGACCAAGAGGTCACAGGATCGAATCCTACCTTCAGCACCACCACTGGGTCCCTGAGCAAGACCCTTAACCCCAAGTTGCTCCAGGGAGAGACTGCCCCCTGTAGTTAGGGAATGGAAGTCACTTTGGGTAAAAGCGTCTGATAAATGTAAATGGTTTTAAAAATCTGTACACTTACATTTGCAGGAAAGAGCAATACGGTATTTAGAAAAAAATTACATAATATGTCATTTTCCCATGGATGTTCCAACATTTAGTTTATTTACACATTGGACCATTTCTATTGATCAATTTGTCATGAAAAAAATAAATACCAAATATATATATATATATATATAGCTTTGATATGACAGTGATTATATTATTATTATGCAATTCAGACATTAATAATGGGTGATATATCCACAGTACAGTTATTCATTTATACATTTTTGCCCCCATTATTTTATCCAAGACATGCAACTTCCCATTAGTATCAAACCTGCACCAACTATAGCTTTAAAAAGCTGCTAAAAACTCAACACTTGTCCTCTACCTTCTTTCAAACATTTGCACTTCTATTGCACTTTTAATGTTCTTTCATGCATTCTTTTGTTTATTGTATCTCTTCCATTATTTTCTTCTATTTTATTTGGTTTTTTTATTCTGTGTCTGTAAAACACACGGAATTATCTCTTGTATATAATAACATTCAATACAAATAATACATTAACTTTTCAACTACCACTAAAGTAACATCACTGGACGGCTCAACACGCTAGTCAACTTGCACACTCAATGCTAAGGACCAGTTCTGTTAAATCAGCCGACAGCCATTGGTCACCTGCAATTCCCTGCATGTTTTAAAAGTTACTTGGAAAAGTTTGAAGCCTTTTTTACATGTGAAACCCAGAAGGCTCAGGAGGCAGGACACCAGGCAAACCAATGCCGTGTATGATTAAAAGATATAAGTTTTATTATTGCTATGCAATTCAGACACTAATCATTGATGATATATTGACAATGCATTTATTTATTTATTTATTTATTTTCATTTTTGTCCCCAATTTAGTTGTTGTCATTTCCCACCCACTAGCTATGTCTTCCCAATCATACAATGATATCAACTCATGATGAGGGCACATGTTTTATCCAAGATATTTGTCTTTTTAAGTACCGCTAAAGTAACACTGCACAGAGGGATTGGGGGAGAGGTAGGGCCATCCTGCCCATCCAGGGAGATCATAACCAGTTGTGTTTTGTGGGGTATAGATTGATTATTACTGATCCACAAAGCCGCACTGACCATACCACCTATTCAGGTCAATAGCCAGTTATGCTTTCTGGATAAGTAATGATCAATCAATAATGTATTTTAACCAATTATCTGTATACAAATCAAATGATCATAACAGCCCTTCTGTAGATATAAAGATACTGAGGCCAGTGTTTATCAGTACACTTTACAGAATACTGTAGCCAAGAATGAAGAGATGTGTGATGCACTCATTTCTACTGTACATCCTACTGCAGCTCCTAGATCATTGCTCCTGCTATACGATTCGTTGTAAGCACCAGCCCAGATCCAGATCCCACACACCAAGGTCTCTGTTACACACTCTTTCATCATAACCTTCTTCTTCCTTTCACTGTCTTACTTTCATTTCCCCATGGACCACCGAGGCTCAGATTTATGAGACCTTCTCATGTTACATCTTTAAATAAAATGTGGGTTAGTGTTTTCGAGGCGGTTCCCGGCGCAGGCGGTAGACGAGACGGTCTGTCGCTCGGTCCCCACTCAAAGGCACATTTTCACAGGCGAGATATCTGCCACAAGCGTGTGTGAAAATAGCTCTACTGTATTTATTTCAGCACATCTCTCTGAATTAGCCGAGGAAACATTAACATGGTAGATCTCGCCATCTCGGCACTTAGTCCCCGGCGCAGATGCAATTTTCTCCTTCAATCGAGAGAGAGAAAGGAGGGTTTGGGGGGAGGTGGTGGAAAGGAACTGAGTAAAACGGAACGATTATTCCGGGCACGGTGTAGAACCATTGGCTTGGGTCTTAGAAGGAGAAAACGTGCTTGATTGTAGAAAAAGTGTTCAATTGTATGGCAAGCAATTGCAGAGGAAATGAGAGATTTACAAATATGGAGCATCATCACCTCTGGCCATACAGTCATGAGAATGCGAAGCTGGATGATGGAGGGGGAGAATTCCGTGCAGGGAGTCAGAAATAATTAGCTAATTAAAGGTGCGATGCAACAAAGAGAAGCTGGTTTCGAGTCGAGACTCAAGGTCAAACACATTTAAATGGTAATATAAATAACTGATCAATGTGCGGTTAAATGAACGCATGCAAATGAAACCATCTGCTCTGAAACCTCCTGGATATTGACACAAAAGCTTCAAATGAAGAATCAAAAATGCTCCCGCGGTCTGGGGCATCGCTCTTGATGTGAGGCCGACGCAGACTAATTAGAGCGGATTTTAAAGGGAAGCCAAATTCCGGATAAACAGAATAACACGGCTGCTCATGAACAAGCAATCATTAATGCCATTTGTAACGTAAACAATATGATTAATTTCAATTATGACAGCTGTTGCAGTACAACCAAACTCAAGCTCAAGCATATGGTGGAAGGTCATATTTGTTTAAAAAAAACTTTTTCCTTTCTCTATCTCAGTCTATTTTTTGTTCTCAGGGTTTTTGACACTATATAGAAATTGTGTAAATAGGAGTGATATTTACCCAGGCACTTCATGTTCGCCACAAGGTAAATTAATTTCAGTGAAGCCCTCTCGGTCTGAGAGGATCATTCGTTTCTGCCAGTCATGTCGCTAAACAACTATTAAATCAATTTCAAAAAGATCATGGTTTGCATGAGGGGACTAAATAACCATGCACTGTTTGCATTCGAGTGTGAATTGCAGGGATTTAATTAGAAGTTAATTTTGAGTCATTCTGCTAATACAAACATTATGGAAATGAGAGCCCGCGTCTGCGAGGAGACGCTCTTCTTCATCACACACAAGAAACAGAGAAGAATGGCGAAGACTGTTGACTGCACTGCGAGAGAGAATGAAGCTATAAGAGTAGTAACTGTATAAGGACTGTGTGTGGGAGATTCTTTGACTAGGGCCAAATTTGACTATCAATATTCATACATGTAAACAAAATCACACCAATATTTGACCCTTGGAACGCAAGCGACATGGATCCAACAAATGATAAATTGTAATCAGACAGCAAAAGCACCTTTTATATGGAAGTTACTCTGGTTTGTGTTGATGCCCTGGTTTGTGTCAATGCTCACGCTGAGCTTTGTTTGGTGTTCCTATGTCATGTAGATTATTGTAATTTAAAAAACATGTAACAGTAATAACAGCTACTGGGATTTTAAAAATGCCAATGCATGAAATGTTGTTACACAAAAGGGCCTAAATGTCTTTTATTTTAGGTCTTAAAACCAAATGGAAAAACCACAAGATCTCTGAATTTTTGCTGTCGCGTTTACCCATAACTTCAAAATGAGGGCGCACATGCTCCTTTATTGAAGCACAAAACTAACCATCGTGACGGTGAACGGACAATTCAAGCATGAACACAAATCCTTAAATCCTGAAACTCAAAAGCCCAAAAACCAATAAACAAACACTAATTCTTAACTCGAACCAAACACAGATATACAGCTGTAACACAATATAAGAAAAACCCCCACTTCATAATAGAAGTCCTTACCGTCAAAACTCAATGTGGCCGCATACCTGGACATGGGATTTGCAATGATTTTTTTTTACTTTTGTTAAAATTGCACTTTTTCTATTTATTTAACATTTAATTAAAGGTCATACATATCATACCTATTACATAAGAGCTGCATTCTAAAATCTAGGCTATGGTCCAGGTGGGCTGCACTTCCAAGCCACTACATCATCAAACACATGTCCAGTCAGAAATATTCTTTGAAAAAAGCAGAGAAATGCAGCCTAGATTCTGACCATTTTAGAGAACAGTGCTGCAGTATCCTTCATTGTCTTTTAAAGTTCAAGAGAAATGCCAGGGGATAAAAACCAAGGTTTAAAGTTTAAGGTAAGGTTAAGGTTAAGGTTAAGGTTACGGTTCACTTTCTTGTCATTGGTAACTGCGTACAAGTACAAAGTGAAATGACTCCTTGATCACAGTACACATACTGTATATAACAATAACAATACACACAATAACAATACCACACAATAACAATAAACACAATAACAATACCACAAAATAACAATACCACACATTAACAATACACACAATAACAATACCACACATTAACAATACACACAATAACAATACCACACAATACAATACCACACAATAACAATACGCATAATAACACTCAATAACAATACACACATTAACATTACACACAATAACAATACCAAACAATATCATTATACAAAATAACAATACACACAATAATAATACACACAATAACAATACCAAACAATAACAATACACACAATAACAATACACACAATAAAAATGCACACAATTACAAAACACACAGTAATAATAACTATCAAAAGTGCAGACAGCAGACATCACTCAAGTCTATTCGACATCACTCAAAAACAATCCGAATGCACCTAGTGTGTAGATATAATACCAAAGAAAGTATATTTACCATATATACTGCATGTATAACACTATGAATAGAGTTTGCATGTAAAGAAATTGCATGTGAAAAAGTCATTTCAACATGTGGAAATGAAAAGAAATTGAGGAATATGATTAGTCCGTGGAGTTTATAATATATTGTACATTGAGCTACTACATGTTAACACTAGAACGGCTGACAGCGTCAACTGACGTAATTTGATCAGGCTCAGAATCAAAATCAGAATCAGAATTGCATCTGTTGGCCTACTGGAGCAGCAAGCATGCGCTGTAAGAGACATATGTGTGTGGTGTAGGCACATGTACACACGTTTTTACATATTGTTGTTGTTTTATACTGTTATGCTTTTGAGACACTATTGACCGGAATCAAATTCCTATTGACCCTCACTCAATACAGGTATGACACACCAAGACCTTTTTATATTACTGTAATGACAACAGCATACAGCATCTGCCAAAACATGTTAATGGCTTGGTTATGGCAATATTATGTAGCAAGTAAAGTGTATACATAGAATGTATAGTAAAATATATGGTACATCTTTTCTAATCTGTGTGTGTGTACTGAACACAAGGTATGAAACCGATTTTCGGATATTCTTTTACCTTTTTAAAGGTTTGTCCTATGTTCTTCTACAGCACAGCACTGAAGAACCCTTCATGATATCTTCATTTTGAAAGATGTAAGAGTTGTACATGGGTCAGAAACTGGCCCCTGATGAAGATCGAAAGGATGACTTACACAAATTTGTGATAGATCAAAAATTCTAATTTCATATCTAATAAAGCAGCCACAAGTGGGAACATACAAAACAGTACGTGCAAGACGTGCAAATTAAAGTTGCAAACATAAGTTACTCTAATGAAAATATCTCTGACAGGGGCATGGTGAGATTAAGGATACTTTTTTCTGTTTGGAGCACGTCAGCTCAGCAGTAATTTGCTCATTTGCATGATATATTGAAAAGAGCCTTACGTGAAAATCCCACCAAATAAGCCCATTTAGATGCATTAAATCAAAATGCAAATGGGAGCTAATTGCACCACGATTTTGAGGTGTGAGCTTTCCTGGTGCAATTATGCTGAGAGAGCTCACCTGAAAACCTGCCTGACACAAGACTGCTCCGCACCCAGCAACTGCGGAGAATGAGGGATGATAACGCTGCGAGGTGTCACGAAAGAGATGCAGCTTTACACTCACGGCAGAGCTCGAAGGCACGCATCACACTGAATGGCACACAATGAGAAAAAAAAAGACACCATCCGAGAGGGGCAATGACTGCTAAACCGTGCAAGTCTGGCGTTTAACCCTCTCACCACCCTAATCAGACACAAAAACCAGCATCAATCAAGCCGAGTGAAGGGTCGCACAGCAGAGGCTGCCTTTGCTCATTTTGATTTGTGAACGCTTTTTAAATAATGAATAACTGAAAGTAAAATTGTGGTGCTGGCCAATCTTCTGCACTGTGCAAAACTCTTCAGCCACCCTCATTTCTTCATTTTTGCTTCTGAAGAGCCAGATGTTCTTTTATTGTCAGTGTAGTCTTGAGGCACAGTTCTCCAGGCTTCCTGAAGGACTTTCAAAGACTCTCATTTTCAGTCCAGTTCCTGAACCTGATCTGTTTCTTGTTTTTGGTTTTTATAAACCACACATTGACTTAAGCATGAATCATTCAAGTGTAACAAAGCACATCTAACTTAAGGCCTGACCCAGTGAAGAATCAGGTGCAGATGATCAGGCCTGTGATCAGTATACTGGTGGTGCTGAATGATGAATGGCTGGAACACCTTTATCTTGGCCCTTGCAGCAAGTTAATATAAATATAATGAAATTATACTTTTGCACAGTGCTGTACAAGCTCTCCAGTGGTTTGACATTACTCTAGGACCGCTTGTATGAGCTTTGATAATGTAAACGGTAATGTTGGACTAGACTGGTATACAATTTGTGAAAATGTCTTGGCATGGTCCAATTTCTCAGATAATCTATAGGTACACAGTAAAAGGCATTCATGGGCTCAAAGAACACCTCCACGGTATCATGTCGCAACAAAACATGCTCTTCTCTTTCAGGCACTGAATCACTGAATCTAGCTGTCTGACTGGCGTAGCTGTTTATATGTGATTCCTTAATATAGCAATTACATGTGTGGGAGAGAAAATCAGGCAGGCTGACAGCCCAGGTTACGGAGAACCTTAATAAACTGCTGAGGTGATACACCACTCAGGTACATCTGTCCTAACTTTTTTCCAATACTTGTAAACAATTCTCTGGCATAGGAAAGTAACAATGCAGAACATGCGAAGTTAAAAATTCACCTATTATAAGGAATGACCTCAGCAAAAGCATAGGGCTGGGAACACGGATCAGGAACATGGCAAATCGATGCAACTAAAGCATCTACTCAACAGCATGGTATGAGGATAAGATTCCCTCTAGGCGCAACCTTTGCAAAGACCAATTGATTGCTTTTTCACAAGTGAATCTATGCCATAGCTGTGAAAAACATCTAGGGGTTGAACTGCAACTGCATCCGAACCATAACAAAGAACAAAGAGTGGCTTTCAGTAATCTTGGGATCTACTCTCCTAAAAAGAGGTGGTGTGCAGAAGCAGCAAAGAATAACTACTTTTGATTCCCTTAAGAGCATTTCATTTGATGATTCTTCATTTGATGATTTTAGCAAATATGATGATCAATTATGGGGAACCTTGTTACCAAGAACATCAACATAAGAGGTATTGAGTTTACTACACAGATGTGCAACTCCTTATTTGGTGCTAATTATCATTATTTGCAATATCCTTCCATATGTAATATCATGTGTAATTTCTTATTCGGTGCTAAATCATTATCATTATGTGCAATATCATATTATTATTAATATTGATAGTTTGACCAAGGGTAAGATCACTACTTATGTCAATATTATTGATCTCTATTACATGCAATAACGGACTTGGTATAGTGAATCTCCATTTACTAGAGTTTTTTGACTAGACTATTATTTTACACTTTATATTTTATATTGTTCTTGTCTCTGTGTCTTTGTGCATGAGCACTTTTCTCTGGGATCGCTAAAGTTTTTTGATTCTCATTCTGAATTCAACATTTAGGAACCTTTATTTTTTGGGGGCATGCACACCAAAGATTTCCACAAAAGAATGAAGTGAAGATCAGTGATTTGTGCATGACATTTATGATCTTCAAACTCAACTTCAGTATATATCATGAAGACCACTTCTCCAGGCCTTGAGGGCCACCTCAGCACTTCATCTTAGTATTCTCCAGCTATTACATTTTGCTGACCAGTTAAGTACTAATAACACAGGTCAACAAAAAAATGTTTTTGTAATCATCAGAAACCACAACACACTTTTCTAAACCAGTATTTCATGCTGATTTCAGATCTGCTTTCAGTTTTTTTCTGTCACATCAACATTTTTGAGATTTGCAATAGACTTACATTAATTTTTTTAATAAACCGCAGCACCAATCAAGTAACTGTTTCAATATTTTAGTGCAAAGTCAGGCAGGCCACACTGTGGCATAGATATACTGATCAGTGTCAGTCAGCTACCACTGTTTCTTCAAAAATACTCAGCGTATGATATATATGCTAACTATACCAACTAATTATACCAACTATCAAATCTGTGCAGGAAAAACACAGATTTGAAATAGACATGAAAACAACTACAAAACCCACATAGACATACCTCTGATGATATTGACCTGTTGACTTGTGTAATAATTTATAACCAAGAGTATTAGAGGTCAGGGCTGGACTGGGACAAAACATCTTACCAGGCATTTTGAGACCTGGGGTGGCAGTGCTGACGGTGCGCCCACCGGGCCCCTCTTGCTGTGTTTCCGGTGGGGGGACTCCTAACTCCTAAAATGTGAAACGCTGTGAATCTTCAACAATTTGAGTGGCCAACCTGCGGAAAACCTCTTATACTGTGTGCTGTGCAGTTTCTAATTCATTTATAATCTGGTGAACAGTAAAAACACAATACTAATGCAAAAATGCAAGAGAAGTCAACATGTTATTATAATGAAAATGTTTGATTTTAAAAAGTATTTCAGATCAAAGCAGGCCCAGCCAATTTAAAGTGTGATAAATGAGAGACTTCCAATGAAAACATTTAACAAGCTCTCCGTTTTCATCAATGCATTGTTTCTTTGTGTAATGAATACTAATGACACTGTGTTCCAATCCCCTCAGGCGAGATGTGAAAATTTGACAGCAACATAACTAAAAAGGCCACTGTTTCTCATACAAACAACCTTATGTATCTCTCTCCTTTCTCCTCCACTATTTCCAGTGTATGTGGGCCTATAAGTAACCAGCTGGAGATTTCCTATAAGGTATACCATAAAAAAAATATACATTTACCGTGGTTTAAAATGCATCATGTAATTGTGTATGCCAAAGATGCAACACAGCCTAATTTGTTCTTGAGTTTGTGCAGGGCGACACGGCAGGTCATTTGTAAGCAAAATAACTGCTGTCTGATTAAGTAATCGATGCACATAAGTCATCTGAATATCAAGTCAATGGCTCTAAAAACAGCTTGTCTGAGGTGATGTCCTTTGTATATCAACCAAGATAGATTTTAATTTCACATTAATGTTACCTATCAATCTTAAAGAGTAAAAGGAATGTAATACTCTATTGGGACAAACTGTCTAGGCTGTACACTACTATATGTATATGACACAAACACACACATATACACATACATATACAGTGGAGGAAATAATTATTTGACCCCTCGCGGATTTTGTAAGTTTGTCCAATTACAAAGAAATGAAAAGTCTCAGAACAGTATCATTTTAATGGCAGGTTTATTTTAACAGTGACAGATAGCACATCAAAAGGAAACTTGAAAAATAAATAAAAGATAGAAACTGATTTGCATTTCATTGAGGGAAATAATTATTTGAACCCTCTAACAAAAAAAGACTCAATACTTAGTGGCAAAACTCTTGTTTGCAAGCACAGAGGTCAAACGTTTCTTGTAATTGATGACCAAGTTTGCGCACATTTTAGGAGCAATTTTGCTCCACTCCTCTGCAGATCATCTCTAAATCACTAAGGTTTCGAGGCTGTCTCTGTGCAACTTTGAGCTCCAGCTCCCTCCATAGGTTTTCTATTGGATTAAGGTCCGGAGACTGACTAGGCCACTCCATGACCTTAATGTGCTTCT
>JBBIGB010000001.1:19823288-19833757 GCA_037577075.1 Alestopetersius hilgendorfi | reverse complement strand
ACAAAAAGGGGACATAAAAAGCATATAAACAAAATGATGTTTAAGGCATTTTAGGCATTTTACTTTTATTGAAATATTTGGTTAACCAATCTTTTTTTTTGTACTCATAATTGACTTCATGTCACTTTGCTGGATTTCAGTCCATGTTCAGTCCAGTGTCCTTCAGTAAAATTTGATGATAATTGATTGTAGGCAAGTTAAATTCTTTAAAGCAAAAATAGCCATAAAAACATGGGGACTCTGCAGTATGTTCCCTTGTAAAGTGAGGATATTTAAATATTTTGCAGTTTATTATTTTATGATGGGTATATGTGTGTCTATTGCATTCAACCTACCAGCAATTTAGTTGTTTGTTTGTTTGTTTCTTTGCTGTTGTCACACTCATTTTCAGCTCCGTCTCAGAGGACAGGTGTGATCAGGGCTTTTGTATTCGAATCCACAGTTTTACAAATTGGGCGAACGTGTGAGGGTGTTTTGCTGTCAACTCAGATCCTACATTTAATGAAGATGTGTTTTGAAAATCTAACCTGCTTCTCATAGTATTGGCACTGAGCATGTGTATGTGTGTGAGAAATTCTTTAATTGTCTGCTGAGGAGACTTTTTAATTGAATTTAATGTTATTTTTGTATGTTATGGTCACAGTTTGATCTCATTTCAGCTGGTTGGGCATCGTAAGAGCTGCATTGTTTGCATTTGTCCATTAGGAACAAATTAATTTCAATGTGACTGGTTTGAACTGAAAAATAATGGTGGCAAAAGAACAAAATAGAAAATTGGAAAAGGAAAACGGTTGCATGCCGTTTCTTATTATTATCATTATTGTGTTTTAATTAAACTAAGCTCTAAAATCTGACAACTAAACTACAACTGCTCAGACACTTGACAACCCTGCATTAGGAGACACAGCTAACATAATGTGACAACAGTGTGAGTGTGTTGTTTCAGGCTAGATTTATTACAAGATTTGGATGGGCTTTAGTTTTCTTACAATGTTGGTTATGGTTTGGTCTCCATTTCAGCTGGTTGGCCTGTTCATGTTAAGAGCTGCACTGTATTTCAGTTGGTATTGTGTAGGGGAAATGCTATCATGCCATCTCTATTTGTATTGTTAATGTTTATTATTGTCATTAAACTCTAAAATCACTATAAAATTGTACTAGTAAAACATTCACCAACCCTGATGTAGGAAACATGGCGCTAACAACATGTGGCAGCATTGTGAGCGTGTTATTACAGCCTTGATTTATAACAGGATTTGATGAGATTTAGTCTTTTTATCCAGCATCTGGCATATTTAGCCGACTTCTGCCTGACACTGATCCCTAACAAGAGGTCCGACTGAGCCTGTACAAAGTTGTGTTCGAATTAGCAGCCGTTATTTTCCCTGGGTTCCGCCTGAAGCAGCACTATGGACCCATTAGACAGAATTGCTGTGTATCTTGATAGATTGAGAGAACGTATCAGTTACTGTTCAAAGGTTTGGCTGCTGCTGTTTTGATCGCTTAGATGTTCTTCACTGGCCGCTAATGGCTGCTGGACCAAACTCTGAACAGCCGCGGTGATTGGAGTCTTGATCAAGAGTTCGAGCACAGCTCTGAAATAATGAGGGCCAATCCGGCAGGTCACTTTCTCTTACTGTGTGGATTCTCGCTCTCTTACGCAGCGTCTTTGACACTCTGAGGACGCGGCCGAGGAGACCCTGCACAACGAGGCCCGGTGCTGTAAAATATATAATAATTATTTCATTATTCTGATTCATTACTCGGGGACTCAGTGGGGACAGGACCTAGAAAAAATAATCACAGGAACAGACTCTGTGCGGAGAAATAAGAGCCTAATATTGGAGCCTAAGTGGTGAGGGGACCTGTACCCCTCCCTTCCAGCAGGCTCTGTTGTGTTCAGTTTTTTAAAGCATTCCTGGAGCTCAAGCGTTCGTTTAGCTCCGAACAGCTCTGACCCACCTAATAATGCAAACAACATATGCCACTCCACGGAAACCTGTGTGAGTTCCGTTCTTGACATCATTACGGCCGTAGCAGTGACTCTGGCGGCCCTCGCACCGGACCGAAAAACCCGCTGATTGGCGCTGTTGCGGCTCCTGATAATTAAGTGTCTCTCTTGTTTTTTTCCTCCATAGCTGAAGCCTAGACATCAACAAGGCGCCCGCGGAGCGAATCGGATGGCTTTTTGAACCCTGGGTTTAATAAGAGTGTGTCAAAAGCTGCAGCTGCCATAACATTATCCAGCGTTTAGTGTCAGGCGGCGCAGGGATTGGCTAGAGAGAGAGGGTTTCATTACTTATGAAGTCTGCGCTGTTTTCAGAGGGACTCATTATATGGGCTGTAGACATATGCCACAACCGGCAGCCATCTGAAGAGTCATTTGTGGGCAAAACCCCTCAAAGATGGCCTTGGTGTCGTCGTTGGTTTATGTCAGGTTTTTATTTATTTATTTGATTTTATTTGTTCATTGGGGTGGATGCACCTCGAGGTCCCGTTCTGCCCGTTTTCCAGGCAGATTAATTGAGAAAGGGAGGCTAGAAGCTTTCGGAAGAGCCAGCAGCTTTGGTGCGGCGTTGCTTAATCAGGCCACTTTGATATTGGTGATCAGAAGGAGCTGACGTTGGCCACTATTAGCGGGGGAGGGCGTTGGGGTTGGGTGTCAGGAGGGGGGTTTTCAGCAACAGAGCTTTTGTCGGCCTACTCGTGAGCCTGCTTTGCTTCTTCATGAATTCCCGACGCTGTTTAAATGAAGTCGCTAGAGATGTGTGGATGTGGGCGTGGGGAGAAGGGGTCAAAGCACCACAGTGAGTCACTGCAATTACCAATCTGCAATTTAGCCTGAACTAAGCGAGGTGGATTCACACCACGGCAAACCGTCTATGCTAACATCAATGCAGGAGCTTGGAGGAAATTACCTGCTCCACATTTAACAGCAGAAGCAGTGCTAGACTTACAGCAGGCAACTTGATTTAATGAAAGCCCTAAACAAAGTAGTGATTGGAGGGAGAAGATCTCTTTGGAGGACAGTCGAGTACATTACTGTCGAGTAGAAGGGGGTATCGAATCAAGCCCAAGTGCTCTTTATTGTCAATCCTCAACATATGTTGTCCAGTCTCGTCTATTTGAATGATGTAATGCGAAACATAACACTGCACCGCTCCAAACAAACTAGTGTGTGCATATGATGCTGTACTGGGAAACCCCTCATTTCCAACAGTTCTCCAGTCGTACCATTTTCAGTAAGGTCTGGTCAACTTCATTCCATTTATTATACATCTATTGCTGTATTTCAGGCCTGCAACAGATTTCATTACCAAAGTTGGAAACGGTGAGATTTAGGGCTAGTAATAAGGTAAAAAAAAAAAAACCTGTCAACAGGTGATTGTAATCATAATTGGATACAACAGCTGTGTCCACAAAAAGCAGAGTCGTTCATAACAAATACTTGATAAAATTATGGGAATCTTCAAAAGCAGTGTTGCTCAAAGAGTGATTGGGAATTATTTGCAGGTTCCTCCCTCTACAGTAAATAATATTATCAAATGATATCGGAGTCTGGAGCAATTTTAGTGCGTAAAGGGCGCAAGCCTGAGCTGGGCAATCTCCGATCCCTCATGTGGCATCAAGAACCATCATTCATCAACAGCAAGAGATTATTTTGGTGAACTTTTTTTCAAGCATTACATTATGGACTTTCATTCACAAATGGCACCTAAAGCTTTCCTGTGCAAAAACAGAGCCTTATGTTAACCATGTCCAGAAGTGGCATTGACTTCTCTGGTCTCAGAGCTTCTGGTGATGGACCACAGTGGGGGCACGTGTTGGGGTCAGTCGAATCAGTATTCTTTGGAAGTAATGGACACTGTGTGCTCCGGGCCAAAGCCGTAAAGCCGATTACAAAAAAAAACGTTTTAAGTAACTTCTCCAAGAGCCAGGGTCTTTCGAGGTTGTGTCTGTGCCCTTTGCAAAAGTTTATATTTCTGTGATACATGCAGAAAAGTACACTGAGATTTTAGAGCAACGTCTGCTGCTTTCGAGATAACACCTTTTTTCCAATGATGCTCACATATTTTTCAGCAAGACAATTCAAACTGTCCCCAGACTGTCCCATCCGCAGTCTTGACCTTTTTAAAACCAAACCTGTGACCGTGACCAGGTGCTGTTGCACACCTTAAGACATGGTTGCAGGAAGAATGGGACAAAATAACACCTGTAATGGTTCATCACTTGGTGTCCACAGTAACGAAACTGTAAAGGATTTAACAATATTACACTGTGGTAAATGCTTTACTGTCTCGCCTTTTTTGGAACGTTCTACACACTTGAAATGCAGGTAACAAATATTGACCAGACAAAAACATAAAGAATCTATAAAGAAGGGCTTGTACTGTCTGAAATGAAAGAAAAGTCAATGTAAATTTAAGAATAACTGCATTCTTAGCATTTTCCATACCATCCCAGGTTTTTTGGAATGTGTTGCAGCCGTGAAATGGAAGAATGGACGTATATTAACCAATGAAATTAAGTCAACAAGACAAAATCTGAAATATCTTGCGTTCATACTGTGAAGCCAAATAATACAATTAATATCAAAGTCAATTTTACGAATAACTGTTTTGTTCAGATTTTCCATACCTTTCCGAACCATTTCTGATGTGGGGATATAAAATGAAATGTAGTACAAATAAGGAAAAGCCCTTTAAGAGTAGGTGCACCCAGACTTCAGACTGGTGCTGTTCCTTGGTCATTAAAAGTGTGATTTGATTTGGTTTGGTTTGAAGGTGTATGGAGTATGAAAACTCGTACTGTGCTCCATAACAGTGTTTAGCAACATCCATACCATATTTATATTCAAATAGGTCAGAGTTAGACTTGTGTGAAAAGCTGGAAAAGACGGCGTGTCCCCACAGACTGAAAACTCATTCAGCCTTTTAAAAGCTCCATGTTGCCTCCACAAATTCCACATAAACAAACAAAGCCCTCAGAGTCGGCAACTCTCCGCTGAATAACAAACGCACAGACACAGTAGGTGAGCCGACGCCTCACTGTGTTCTGATGGTTCTTTTAACTGCCTTATCAATGACTTTGCAATGAAGCTTTGATGCGTTTTGGAAATGGATTTCAGGAGATATTTGTAAAGCCAATATATTCCGAGACGTGTGAAGAAACATCTTCCGTTCCTCAGATTTAGCATTATTGGTAGTGTCACAGTATAACCTCCTCCTGTGACTTTAGAAGAGAATGAAAAAGTATATACTCCAGATGTCCTCACTCGGCATTACTAGACATTTTGGGTCAAATTATGTTGCCGACAAATACTTGAACTCAGTGGATACATGGATCTATATTCTCTTCATGAATCCCATAATCAAAACTTTTCAACTCACTCAGACCATATCCAGTTCTTCATTAAGGTGCCACAGACAAGATGATGTGAATTACGGCCCTGTGTGTCTTACCTTCAACCATAAAACAGAATACAACTACAGTCCACCATTTCAGAACAGCACCAGAGCTGGTATTCACAAAGCAGTCATCAATCAGAGCATATCCTCATGTCTGCATGTCTGCTGAAGATCTAGGTTTGGTTTAAGTGGGTTGAGAGAAGTTTCGGAGATGTATTTTTTTTATTCTGGGCAGCGATTCAAATTTTAAATCGAGATGAATCGCATTATTATGTTATTATTACTATGTGAGCTATATGTTTTGGTTTATAAGTGGAGAATTTTTTGTTCGTTTTGGTTTTTCAGCAAGCTATTCCTTTAACACACGTATGTAATTAGATATTTATTTATTTATTGGACTATTTCTATTGGTCCATTTATAATGAAATGTTCACACAATGTAAAGATTTTTAAAAAGGTTTCTATAAGAGTGTAAAGTTGAGCTATTGATATCAGAAGCATGTGAAAGAAGGCCAGCAAAGTCCTTCACCAGCTGCTCCCTTCTCCGGCATTTGTATGGAAATGTGTCCGGATGAGCACTTGAGCATTCTGTCCTTGTAGTGGTTAGCTAACTAGCCCAGGGGCGTCCGCTCAATCGTTACGTGACTTCCTGGGCCTGCCTCTAATAGGCTTTTTTTTTTTTTTTTCAAAAAGGCGCAAGGACACCTTGTGAAGGCGAATAAATGAGTCCAGCAGGCTCCTCATGGCTGCTGAAGGGCGGGCACAGGCTCTCTTGGCCCCTGCGAAGTCCCGCACTGTCTGCCAAACGCGGAGCGCTTCAGATGCGCAACTTCAGAGCACTTTCCCACCACTCATCTCTCCCTCGCAGTGCTGTGCTCTATTGGTTCATTTGCATCTATTCTTTATCAATCATGGTCTAAACAGGACCTGGATCCAGGCCGTTTTGATGAGGTTTATTTGAATAGTGCATTAGATTTCAGTTCAGGTTTTGTTTATGTTGCACTTTTTACTACCCATTTTGTTCCAAAGCAGCTTTTCAGAATGCGCTTCTGAGCCCCAATAAGACATGTTCCTAAGGAGATAATGGCAATAAGAGGCCTTTCTGCATAGACTTATTCATGGCTGAAGTTAACAGAGTAGGAACAGTTAGTCAGTAGTTTCTCTTGAAGTCTGAATGTAGAGTTAGTTAGTTAGGAGTGTCTTGAAATCAGATTTGAGGAGGAGTAGTTAGTTGTGGGAGTTTGTTGTGGTCTGTGTGAAGAGGAACAGTGAGAGTCAGTGTTGTACTTTGTTTTTGTTTGTATTGGAGTCGGCTTGAGGAGTAGTTTGAGAGTCTCTAGGCCACAGTAACAGGAATAACAGTCTTTGCGGGTTATTGAGCAGCAATTAGCCGTGTATGGGTTGGAGAAGTCCAAAGCGGCTGAATAAGTTCCAGACACTTGGCCAAGGGACCCCAGTGATTGGCCATCCAGGATAGAGTTGTTACCTGAATTGTGGTTGACCAAGATAGGTGGATGGGCTAACGCTGGGTACCCTTGCCCAAGTGCCCTGAACTGAAGTTAGGAAACTTTCTGAGGTTAGGAAATCAAAGGTTTTTCCTTCTCAAAGGGAAACTGTTGCCCATCCGACAAGCCTGGTCGACACAATTAAGGCTCTGGGTCACCACTGCTTTACAGATGGGCTATCGCTGGGGTCGCTTGACAGGGCTTTAAGCAGCGATCGATCTTGAATGAGAATAGGAGCGGGCTAAAACAGCCAAACCAGTCCAGGGTCCATTCTCCAAGTGTCCCAGCAATAGCCGATTTTGGGTGGTAACCCAAAATGATGGGCGTCTTTCCCCCTTGGGGAAGATCAGCTAATTCTACTGGTATTTTTTCTTCATATCAGATGAGAAGGAGGAGCTGTGTTCACACAGGACATGCTTGATATGCCTGGCAAGTAATATTAGATTATGTGGAGACACACTGACTGATTCCCAGTGCCAAGTGTGGGCGGGTAATTTCCACGTAGCGTGTTCTCGTGTGACGGCGTGCCCAAGCAGGCCTTTCCATTTGATGAAATGCCCCTTTTTCGGCGAGCATTCATTATCTTAACACGCGTCGCCTATTCCCCCAATGCCTCTCAGTGCGACTTAATAAACTTTCTATTGAGACGGATGTCTGAAATCAGCAGGAGACACAGCTGGGCGTCAATGGAGGATCCTAATTCTGGCAGTTTTGCACTGCATCCCGGAAGCCCTTTATGACACAGAAACGACACCAGGATGGCACATGTCACATCGTTTCATCGGAGCATGATTCATCTCTTAACCAATAAACATTAATCTGCCACGCCTGTCTCTTATTGAATGAGCGAGGAAGCCCTTCTTGCCAGTGCTACAGGAGCCAGCGCGAGAGACGCGTGAAATGAGGTGCCTCAGTCATCGTTTCCCACAAGGCCCGGTCGCCCGCCATCCCTCAGCCTGTCAGGTGCCGTCGTTTCGCCGTTACGCCTCTCGTGAAATGACCTGTCAAGGTGGTAAATTTATTTGTACTTATCTGCAGGTTGACTGTAATGGCGAGGATTCGGGGATTTCAATCATTTCCCGCTCGGGCTCCGCCGGGTTAGCCGTGGTTCGAGTCGCCACTTCAGGGACGGGGATGCAAATGAGCTCCTGCTGCTCTGTTAATGAGGGAGCCTGGGTGAAGGTGCACCTGTTGTGGTTGGGTTTAGGATGTTCTTGCCGTATAACAGGTTTTGGTACCTGTGGTGTGTGAAGCGACACAGCTATGATTTATACATCTCCAGATTTTATTGAATCACTTCTGTTCTCCTGATTCACTGGAGGCTGTGGTGAAGGGCAGGCTTGTATGTTATTGTCATTTTTTTTCCCCAAGCAGTACTGCAAAAATGATTTATCGCTGAATGAGACTTGTGTGAATGAGTGAGCCAACATAGCACACACTTAAAAACATAGGAACTTGAAATAGTTCTTCACTCCAAAGAACCCTTTAGAAGCCTTTCTTTTTAAGAGTCTAGCCTCATATTCCATGACAAAGCTCTTCCACTTCCAGGCCCACTATAGCTCTTCTCTGGGTTATTCAGTGCTTCAAGTATGTTGTGAGTCACAATCATGGGTTATATGTTAATTGCATGACTCAGTTTTAAAGTTTAAAGAGTTTCTATGAAGAAGGAGGGAAACTGGAGGTTAGCGTATACAGTGTGTGCAGAACGGCAGATCTTAAAGGAAAAGTATGTAGTTACCTTAAAAGGTACTGTGAAGGTCAGTTTATTTTAGGTCAGGATGCTACCCAATATACTTACAAGATAAGAACTCTTAACAGTGTAAAACAAAAACTCTCTGATTAAATGGAAATACTTAAATGTACTAACCAACTGATGATTTAAGCAAAGTGACGTTTAAGTACGGGATTTTAAAAAAAAATCAGTATATAAATCAATTCATGTGTATTTTCACACAATAAATGACTGAGAATATTCAATTGGAATTTAATCAACTTACAACGTAACTATGAAACCAAATATCCATCCATCCATCCATTATCTATCCCTTATTCCTGCATTCAGGGTCGGGGGGGCTGGAGCCTATCCCAGCTGCAATGGGCAAAGGCGGGGTACACCCTGGACAGACAACCATTCACGCACACATTCACACCTACGGGCAATTTAGAGTGCTCAATTCCCCTATTCCCCAAAGCACGCATGTTTTTGATGAAACCAAATATAATCAGCCAAAAAGAAAAGGCGAAATGCAAAGTAATGTCATTTTAAATAACAGTGTAATAAAAGTAGAATAGTTTTAGGTAAAACTAGATAAAACCGTGTGAGGCTGTGTGGCGTTGGTTGGAAATGAAGAGTTCAAAGACGTCGAGAGAAACCAGTGAGCTGAGCTTTAGAGTCTTATACTGAAGTCCAGATGGAGCTTCTGGAGTTTAAAGCAGATTTTCCCAGTTCAGTAAGAACTCTCAGTTCTCTCAGGTTATCCGATCATAGATTCTCTGTAGGAGTAAAGTCCATGACCTTGGTTTTAGAAGTGCCAAACCCTATAAGTTATTAACCTGTGAATTATTCAATGCTAGGAAGCTCAGCTTTTCAGTTATTACATATTCGCCCGATCACAATTCTTTTGAGTTTACCACATTTATTCAGGCTGGCCGTGATGATGCACCATGATGATGGCAGTTTTTCATGAAATCATTTTTTTATCTTGTGACGCATTGATGGAAAGTATTCCTGGATAGATTTTCAATGTTTCATTGATTTTTAGTCTGTAAAAATTACAAAAATAATACTAGACACAAATATACAGTCCTATAATATTGGTCTCTGAACTTACTTGTAGCTTTTGCTTAACTGATATTATATTTTAAGTGTATTAAAAGTTTCTGAAATTTCTCACAATAACTGGCAGTGTCCAGTTTCTCAGTAGATGATTTTTCGTCAGACTGGCATCTGTTTTAGTTCTGTTTACTTTCAAGGTAAGAGTCTTGTCCATAGACCCCAAACAACCACATCATCCTGCTTAGCTCTGAGCAAGAAGAAACTGTCTGTCTTCTTCAGATCATACATGTGGTTGATGTCAAACAGACTGTCAAGCTTGTACGTTTTTCTCTGGATATCAGTTTTCTAGTTTCCGTTCTACTTCAGGGCCCCCACCTGTTAATACTGCTCAAATTCTGCAACAAAGTATCTGTCTAACTTCAGGTCTTGCCTAAAGCAGTCTTCTGATTCTGATTTTGCCAAAATTTCTCTACTTCTTTCTCTACAGCTGTCGAACTGTCCTTTTTGTGTTCTTTGATTATGGAAGAAAAGACTCGATGTCTGTTCACCACGCAAAAGTTTCTATTGACCAAATTTCAGTTTCCTTCTTGTATTGAAAATGAATGTATACATTTAACTGTTAATTATCAAAATATGTTAAAATTTGTCAAACAAAAAGTCAACACCTACAAACTTATTTTTTTTACAAAGAACAAAAAATATCTAAAGTTTGTAATAAGCAATCAATAAAGTGACACTACTCATCAAAATTCATGAAATTTCTTATTTGTAATAATGAAA
>JBBIGB010000001.1:18966299-18981926 GCA_037577075.1 Alestopetersius hilgendorfi | reverse complement strand
ACATAGAATTGCGATTAATTTTTTTCCAGATTTGCGATTAACTAGTTAATTTTAATTAATCGCTTTACAGCCCTAGTTTTGACTAGGTGCTCTGTATAGGGCAGGGGTCGGAAACCCGCAGCTCTGGAGCCACATGCGGCTTTCATCCTTATGTTGGGGCTCCCTGTGGCTTTGGAAATTAAATAATAACTTAATACTAGAATGGCGGCTAACTGGCTATACCTATACCACAAGTGTGCATCCATTGATGCAGTGCCCAGTTCCGCACAAGACACTTCCTGATACGACCGTTGTTGCAGTATGTTCAGGCGTTCAGTCATTCAGCGTGAATAGCTCGAAATGTAAAGATTATTGTGATCTTGTAACATTAAAATACAATGTTTAATTTTTGTGTTTTTTTAAGAGCTCTAAATGCTCAAAATGTTTCTTTGAATAAATACAATTTTACAAGCAACACACTACCTTAGTTTTTATTCATCACATAAAAGTAAAAAACAATATATGCAGTGTTACCTTCATTTTTAGGATTTGTGGCTCCTGGCATTTTCTCTTTTGTGGAAACGGGTCCAAATGGGTCTTTGAGTGTTAAACGTTGCCGACTCCTGGTATAGGGCATGGACTGACTGATTTCAACTTCATTAACATTATTTCACTGCGGGTGTTCAAACTTTGGCGTATTAGAGGTATGAGTTATGCGAGTGAGAAATGGAGACCGGAATGCCCTGTGTGTTTAAAATGTTAAAAATGCCAAGCACTATGGTAAGCCTAAGTGCTTTGGAAAGGAATGTAATACTTTGATACAGGCTGCCCCTGTCTCTGCAGGTCCAGGAGATCTTGACTGCTCTTGGCTTGCTGGAGTGTGCTAAGACACGCACCTCTAACCTCTCTGGAGGCCAGAGGAAACGCTTAGCCATCGCCTTGGAACTTGTCAACAATCCACCGGTCATGTTTTTTGATGAGCCCACAAGGTGAGCTCTTTGACAAAAACATGGTGATGACTTCAAATAACACATTACTCTCTTACAGCAGGATAGCTTGCACTTCCTGGGCCAAATAAAGTTCTGAAAGAGAAAAAAACAAGACCCAATGCCCATGAGGTTTTACTTTCATGTCCTTGCAGTGGGGGTGAAACTGAATTATGGTTTACAAGGCTGCTTCGAGTTCAAGAACGCACAATCACACACGTAAAACACGAACATTTGAATGTACAGTAAACCCCCAGTTTCACGTGGATCAGTAGTCGCGGTTTCAATCCATTTCGGATTTTGTAACCTACTGTCTCTGAGTACAGGTAACTGTTATGTCTGGGCCTTGTGCCCCTAGTGGCATTTACCAAGGCAATCAGAATGAACAGAATGAACCTCCACTGCTCAGTGCTTATCATCATCATCATCATCATCTTCATTATCATCATCATCCTTATCATCATCATCATCATCATCATCATCATCTTTATTTATGAAGCACTTTAAAACAACCACAGCTGACACAAAGTGCTGTACATTGAAACTATATAATCAACATTCATAATAAAAACATATAAGCAAATAAATAAATAAAAGGCAAATAAGTAACTAAGCCTAAATAAAACTAAGTCTCACTGAGGCCAAAACCAGAGAATAAAATGGGTTTTAAGACGTGTTTTAAAAGTTGACAGTGAAGGGGCCTCTCTAACATGCAAGGGCAAGTTATTCCACAGTTTAGGCATATTTAGGGTTTAGACTATAAACGTTGGCATTTTTAGGCATTTTTTAACCACATCACAACAATGAGGTTTTTCATTATACATGGGTTTTCTTGGAACATAACCGCGACGAAAAGCGGGGGCTTCCTGTATGTATTTTTCAGACTCCCATGACTTGAATATGGGGTGGTATGGGGTGGTAGTAGCCTAGTGGGTAAAATACTTACCTGCGAACCCGATGACTGCAATGCCGCAGGTTTAAACCCCACTTTTTACCATCGTGTCCTTGAGCAAGTCACTTAACCCTCAGCTGCTCCGGGTGGACCTCTCTGCAACTACCGATTGTTAGTCGCACTGGATAAGAGCATCAGCCAAATGCACTTTTACCCTTTAAACAGATACATCGTGTAATCAAAGGTATGTAGTTCACCACCTTCCCTTCACATTGTGTCAATTTATGAATGGAAAATAGAACTGTCCTAAAATTCCTTGGAATAGAATTGCGGTAAATTACTTCTTTACAGCTCTCCAACCCAAGTAGTAAAATCACCTCGATAGGTCTACCTGGTCCTGCTCAAACAGTTCCTTAATGTCTTTTTGATTAATCCCACTTGTCATTTATGTCCAAACAGACAGCATGTTCTTTTTCCTTTTGACTACAATTTTTAGGGGGAAAAGAATGCTGTATTACCTGACTTGCACTTATGAAATAGGCTGAATTTGAGTCTAAAATGATCAATTCAATATAATATCTAATAGAACAGTATATAACGATATCTGTAATACATTTGTGTATAGTAAAATACAAAATCTAATATACTAGTCTTATTCATTTATTGTTGTTCAAAAACCCTTTTCCTAGTTCATCCCACTGTGTAGATCTAATACGGTCCAATATGATATCTAATATAATAGTATGTTACAATATTAATAATACAGTAATGTATTGTATGATACAATATCTGATAGCCTAATACAGTAATCCCCCACTATTTGCGGGGGTTACGTTCCAAAAGCACCCGTTTATAATGAAAGACTGCGTTGTTGTGTTTTGGTTTAAAAAAATACCTAAAAATGTCTATTTTTATAGTGTAAATCCTAAATATTACATTTACATTTACAAATATGCCCAAAATATGCTCCCAAAACATTTAATTTTAAACTCAGTTTAATACATTACCTTTAACGAAATGCACTGGCATTTTCTTTGGTATAAACAGGTAAATACAGTAATAAAATGAGTGTAATTTTAGTAAAAAATAGTAAAATGTAGGAGTAATCGCCAATAATTTTTACTGTTCATCAGCGTCACCTCTAATTGTACAGACGCAGACAGTGGATGACGACTGAGCTCAACAGTCTCTTTTAATTGAATTTACAGTACAGTAAGAAAACTAAAAACAAAAATCAAGTGAACCACTCAAGATGAGTCAGGGGGGAATGGTAATCTGTGCTTCTGGAAAAGAATGGCTGCCTGATGCACGGCGGCTGTTGGCCCATCTTTCTCAGCAGAGATGCAAGCATTATAAACAATAAGTAGCTTTAAATTAAAAATATGGAATTCTCTGAAACACTCTAAAAAAGTAGAAATCTCAAAATAATAGATACATAAAAAACTAAAAAAGAGCACAGTCTGAACGCAGCGGTCCGGAAGGCATCTGGTTGTGGCCACTGATTTATATTTAGCTGAATTTATATTTGGCTTAATATTTATTAGGGATGCACCAAATATTCGGCCACCCTTTCTCCTGGCATGAAAGGCAGGCACACACACACACACACACACACACACACACACACACACACACACACACACACACACACACACCATCCATAGTCGAAGTGCTTAATTTTCTTTCGTCCTTTATTCCCTATAGGTCTGAGAGCAAGTTTTGAACACAAGAGACATTTCTTTGAACACAAGAGACAGGAGAAACTGTAGATGAAGGATTGACAGACTACACAGGTCGGTCTCAAACCAAACTAAATACAAAACTCCACAAACCCAAAACCCAATCACAAAACATAGGCACTTAACACAAAAGCCAAACAGCTGAACATAATAAAAGCCCCAACTTAAACCACAAAACATCAAACTTAAGCAAGGGTGACCTCTAGCGGCCACACCCCATCACGGTCCCCAACCCTGGCAGGCCCAAACCTGACACCTCCAGGTTGGATTAGAGTCAACATGTCTGCCGTGTGGGCGCAGTTCAATATATCTAAGAAAGACAAGTGGAAAGCCGTTTGTAAATTGCACAATGCAGACATTTCTAGTGGGGGTGCATGCACAAAGACTTTCTCAATGTCGGGATTAATTTATCATGTAAAATCAAAATTCGCCATGCAAAGTATGAAGTATTTAAAAGGGCAAGAAAGTTTTCCAGTGATTCCAGTTAATGTACAGGCTATGCCAGTCTTTGTTTTAATACACTATTTTGTTTTAGGCCTACTGAGAATGATGTTATATCTTCCAACAGTTTTTAAAGCATTTGTTCAGAATTCGCTTTTGTTCATGTACAGAATATTAAAATTCACTTGAATTCACTTGTTTTATGAGAGAAGATATTATTTCATATTATATAATATTATGTAATATTATATAATATTTCAGCTATCTTGCTTTTAGGCTATTCATGATTAGGGCCAAGTAAAATATTTTATTTCAAAATTGATTTTATATTGTGCATTGTTTGAATGCTAAATAAATATTTTCATAGTTTTGTAACAGATTTCTTTTTATTTTTTAATTGAGATTTCTAATGACATAAAAATTAACAAGAGATCATTTTCAGCATAAATGAGAAGTCGAACATGTAAGAGAAAAAGTACAAAACAAAAAAAACAAAACACAACCCCCCAAAAAGAAAAAAAACATATTAAATGCAACAAGTTATCAAACATGTTGGTCACCTTTTGTTGTATTTGTGTATTGTCACCATGGCTACATAGTATAAAAAATGAAACTTAGGGATGGCTGCAAACCCTAATTTTTGAACGTGCACAAAAAAAGGTCCCCATAGCTTATTAAACTTGTGCAGTGAACCATTCAGAGTACACCTTTTGTCAAAAAACAAAATATCCTTACTCCATGACGAGTGAGAGGGAGGAACCGAAGACCTCAGCAAAATCTAGCTAGCAGAGTAACAAATGCCACAAAATCTGCTTTATATTTTGGAAGTAGTAGATTAGGGGGCAAAACCCCAAATAGTGTCGTGAGTCAAACTGGCTCCATTTGAACCGCAACACAGACGGAAATTGAACTAAATACCTGCAGCCAATAGGCATGTAAAGTAGGGCATGACCAGAACATGGATATGAATAGCCGGAGCTTTGTGACACCTCTCACAAGTAGGGTCAACATCGTTATAGACTTTAGAAAGCCTGACTTTAGTGAAGTGTGTTTGGTGTAGAATTTTACACTGAATTAAGCTTTAAGTTTAGCACAGATAGAGCTCAACACAGAATGGCATCCCACCTCTCCTCTGAAATGACCTGCCCCAAGTCTTCTGATGTTTGTTACCCAATAGTAAACCTAAAATTAGGCAGTGCCAAACCACCAAGGGACTTTCTTGTCCCGAATAAACTCTGAGATCTCTGGACTCAAAAGAGTCCAGTTTTAAAAAAACAGGTTTGAGGAAAAAATACTGGTATGCACTGGAAAAGATAAGACAATTTGAGAAGGATAGTCATTTTTACTGCATTAACCCAGAGACTGGGCAGTAACGAGATGATTTTGGAAGACTTTGAGGGAGCAGCAGTTTCAGAAGAAGAACGATCCAATGAAGGGTCAAGCCAGCAGTTGCAGACATGTAATCTAGAAAACATTGATTGAAAAAAAATATATAATTATTCCAATTAGGTCCGTATACATTGGCAAAAATCACTGTATTGTCATATAGCTGTCCTGTCACAAAATAAATCTCCCATTAGGATCTCGGATAGAAAAGGCATAGAAAGGGCAATAAAAAGGAACAGACTTGTGAATCAAATTATCACACCCCGAGATTTTCCTATAAATGAGGAATGAAACATTTGACCTACCCATCTCCTCTGCAAGCTAATATGGCTGGAAAGATCTAAATGGGTCTCTTGGAAAATTATATGTGAAAATTATATGTGCTCCCAACTGTTGAATGTGATGGAGAACCTTACTACGCTTAATCGGGTTATTTAAACCATTGCAGTTCCAAGTAAGACCAGTCCCTGATTGTTGTGACAATTTAAGTTTAAGTGGCATTGTTTACGTAAACAGTGTAGTATGGAATGTCTAACAACTGTGGCATTATAACTAGAAAATAAAGGTGAACACACAATCTGAAAACATCTGAAAAAACAGTACGTTTCTTGGCAACTGCTGAGGTATAGTCCTGAAAGATAAACAATCTTTTACCCCGGTACAGAAGAGGCCATGTCCAGGAGCTCTCTCTGGCCCGACATAGAATATCATTCCCTACATAAAAGAAAAGCACTCTAATAACGAACGTCATCTTTAGGTTTGGTTCGGAGAGTGCAATGTGCACGGGCGAACAGGGGCATCCAGGCCAAGCGCTTCCTTCAACAATTGTGCGACAAACTTGGTAGCACCCTCGACCCCCTCCGGTACCCCAACCAACCTTATGTTGTTCCTCCTCACTCTTCCCTTCAGGTCTTCACATTTATCCGTTAACAGCTGAACTTGAGCTTTTAGTGTGGAGACCATAGAGTTCATTGTGGCTAACAAGACACTATGGTCTGTGGATGCGCGCTCAAGTTCGGCAATAAGCTGGTCTTATGGGCTGTATTGGTTCAACTCTTCTCTCACTTAAGAAATCTCTGTATGCAGGTCAGACAACAGCGAATCTATTTAGCTGCTAATGTCACTCTTTAGTGCATCCAACATCGCTCGTAACTGGTCAAGATTGCAAGTACTATCCTCAACCGCAGCCTCCCTCGGTGGCGAAGCAGGCTCAGTTAGGTGCGAGGCTTTCACACAGGCTGCACGACTCGTTTGTGAAGATGCGATGAATGTTCCAAATAATGAAAATAAATAAATTGAAGCTAACACTATGCTTTAAACAACCAAACACTAGTTAAATTAAGTAAAGAAAACTGTTGAAAAAAGGTATATTATCACAAACTCACGGAGCATACAGGAGACAGGTCCTACATCTTCAATGCTCAACTGCACCCCCCAATTTATTCTTTTAATAATTTAATAATAATAATTTATTTCTGTGTTTTGGTTTCAGTTCAGTAAGCCAAGTGCTTATTCATTTTTGGTTTTCAGTTTCAGCCAAAAAAAACCAAAACATTTCGGTGCACCCCTACTATTTATGTTACAAAATTGGTATTTTTTCTTAATAATTTTGAAGTAAAATGCGTAAAAACCATATTGGCACAAAAAAAGCCAAAAAAAGGGGAAAATATTTTCAGGTTCTGCGTTGTTGTGGAGATTTCCGCGTAAAAAGATGAGTTAGGTTCTCATTAAAAATCCGCTGACTGGATCCGCAAGTCCTGCTCCGCAAAAAATTACTATATTCTGTTAATGTTGTTTAAAACATCTTTTACTTGTTCAGAGCACACCTTCAATTTATGGTTGTAGTTTGAGAGGAGATAAACAGAGGTAAGAATGAGAGGTAGATATGGCGGTTTATAGGATTTTAAATTTGAAAGAGGAGGAGCAACAGACATGGTCTCACTTAATGTTTTGCTCGTGGTCTAAATAATAATCCTTTCTTACGGTCATTGTGAGTGCTTTTGTGAAGAAGTGGTCTGTGTTTTGCTTTTCTCCCTGTAGTGGACTGGACAGCTCCTCTTGTTTCCAGGTCGCCTCACTGATGAAAGCTCTGGCCCAAGGTGGCCGGACAGTCATCTGCACCATCCACCAGCCCAGCGCCAAAGTTTTTGAGCTATTTGACAAGGTAAGTTCAAAGTATAGGTCCCACAGTTATTCTTGCTCATATAATTTTAGTAAAAAAATTCAGGAAAAAATAGAACTTTGTCTAATCAATGTGGCCTATGCTATATCCAGTGTGCTGAATTTTGTCTATCACAGCAGGATCTTAAGATCCCCATAAGAGCTTCACTGCATCATGTAGTTCTGATTTAAGAGCAGACTCAGAGTCAGGAGCATTTTGACTTACAGTTCTTCAGAAATCCAGAATATTTTGTCACACAGAAACAGTAGTCGGAGTGATCTTTTGTGACAGTAAAGGGCACGGCTTTCCTTTTCCAATGAACCACTCAGTGAGACCAGGGTAACAAACAGTACAGAAGATATGAGGCCCAGCTTTTATCCTCTATATCATGTAAAGGGCTGATTATTACACTGGAAAACAAAGATTTTGCTACTGGAAGTAAAACGTGATTTGCATGAAATCAGTTGTGCTGAATGCAAATCTACAATAATAAATTTCCTAGCATGTCTACCATTTAAGTTAAAGACATAATATAATAGTATTTTGATACATGTATTGTTGCATGGCAACATAATTATAGCTGTTTCTGTGTAAGTGTGCTCTCTAAAAAAAGTTCTCTAAGTTTCCCTAAGGATTTTCCCAAACATTTGAGCATTGTTTTCCCTTTGTTAGTTGGATGGGTTTGTTAGTAGGATCAAATGTATTGGGAGTAGTGAACATACTAAATTGTGTAGAACAATTGTTCAGTCAGAAGTTGGGTAAATGTTTCTCCATCACAGATATTATAGTCAGAAGTTGGGTAAATGTTTCTCCATCACAGATATTATAGTCAGAAGTTGGGTAAATGTTATGCAAAATTAAAAACATTTGCTGTAATAATATCACAGAGAAGTTTTCAATTATGTGACCTAAATCATTTGTACGATCTGTGAGATACTTGATGTGAAGGTATTTTTTATGAGAACCAAAATCATTGTTTTATGTGGAAATCTCAACAATAACGCGGCACCTGCAAAGTGTGCCTGCTCAAATGCAGAACACAGCATTAGCATTAGAGTTAGCATTAGCATCAATATTAGCATTAGCATTAACATAGCATTAGCCTTAACATAGCATTACTGAGTGTGTGTCCCAAAACATTTGTCCACATAGTTTTGTATGACAGCTCTGTCCCAATACTTTTGTATATCATATTGATCAGTTTAAAAAGATGCGTCTTTGGGGGCGTGGCCTGAGATCTCACATGGGGTTTCATAAGGCTTGATCACTGTATAGAGCCTGTAAGCCTCTTCTTCTGAAACTGCATTCATTTCAATGGGGTTAAAAAATGAATGGAAGTGAATGAGGAAAAAAGTGACGAGTGAAAGAAAAGGAAAAAACATAGCAAAAAGCTGTGAAGCAGCCAAAGCACACTAATACATCTGCTACAAAACTATGAAATATTTATTTAGCATTCAAACAATGCACTTTATAAATTGAAAAAAAAATATTTTACTCAGCCCCACTCATGAATAGCCTAAAAGTAAGAGAGCTGAAATATTATACAATTAAATATCTTCTCTCATAAAACAAGTGAATTCAAGCTCATTTTAATATTCTGTACAAAGTTCATGAACAAAGTGCATTCAGAGCAAATGCTTTGAAACTGTTGAAAAATAGAACATTCTCTGTAGGTCTTTAATAAAATAGTGTATCAAAACAAAGACTGGAACAGCCCATATATTAACTGTAATCACTGAAAAACTTTCTTGCCTTTTCAAAAACGTCCGCCACAGACGGAGTGTGTGTGCTCGAAGTGTCTTGCTTCTTCTGTGCTCGACGGAATGTTTTGATTTTATATGATAAATTAATCCCTAATACAGTCTGGTGTGTGCAAGTCACATCAACACTGTTTTGGTCGTGTATAAAAAATAAAAAAATAAAATCTGAAACCAAAAATCCATTTTTTGACATTTTTGGCCGAAAAATTTTGGTGGCCGAATATTCGGTGCATCCCTAATATTTGAGCATATTTAGGGTTTACACTATAAAAATAGCCAAAACACAACAATGCATTTTTTCATTATATGCGGGTGTTTTTGGAACGTAACCCCTGCAAATAACGGGGGATTACTGTACAGAAAAATCTAAAATAAAATAAGCATTAAATGTTACTTAATTTGACAGCATTTTCATGATCTTTTCACAGCTTTATGTCCTGAGCCAAGGTCAGTGCATCTACCGGGGAAAAGTATCCAACCTCATCCCTTATCTGAGGGAACATGGACTCAACTGCCCTACGTACCACAACCCTGCTGACTTCAGTAGGAATACCTTAAAAATTTGATTCTCTGCTACAAAAGCCTGAGACCAACATACATCAAAGGACACAGCTGATGAATGTCTAGAAATGCATAGTTGTAACAAAATCTGACGAATGCTTGAAGTACATATTTCTATGAATGGCTTGGGTTGCAGAATTGACAGTAATATCGAACCGGGGATGTCTTTTTTTGAGCTGTCCGTTATTGCCTAAAGATTTTCGAAATAATTTTTCATCTGTGAACTTTTCTTTTTTCACTCAGTAATGGAGGTGGCTTCAGGAGAATATGGTGATCATATGGCTCGATTGGTGAAGGCTGTCCAGGACAAGAAATGTGAGAAAGATTACAATACTAAAATGAATGCAGATGGAACCCTGAACCCATTCCTATGGCACAGGCCTTGTGAGGAGGTACATATACAAGACTGTGTTGCCTGTTATAGAATAAGATACTGTATATTTTGCTTGTGCTGCATCTTTTCACAAGCAAATATTCCTCTTAAGCTTTCTCTCTTAAATGTCATCTCTGTTGCACAGTGAAATTTGGACATTGAAAGTGGTATTGTTTGATGCATGACCTAATGTTAATTAATGTTGTAAGAAGGACATTTATTCTTTGTAGGACTCCTCTTCCTCTGAGGGCTGTCACAGCTTCTCTGCCAGCTGCCTCACGCAGTTCTGTATTCTGTTTAAGAGAACCTTTCTGAGCATCATGAGGGACTCGGTAAGCAACACTGCCACACACTGGAGTAATGTAATGCTGTCTAAAGCTGCCCAACTTTGATCAAGTAATTATTCAGCAGAGTGCCACGGTTCAAATGAGGTGTGTGTGTAAATATATACTGCATTATAAACCTGCAAAAAAGTGAGTGTTCTCATTCTTCACTTGGACGAGTTCATTTATTTCATACATTTCCTCAAACAGCATGACAGACTGACCAATTTAATATATATACATGATTCAGACAGAAACAATAATTAAAATTAATAATAATAAATAGCAAGAAACTATAAAAAAGCCAAACTAAGCAGAACAAATATCACCATCTGGGTCAATTACACTGTAAAGGCCATTTTCCTGGGGAAGTCATGTTAATGCCCCTGATGTCATATATCCATAACTGTAATGATACAACCTGTTGCTAACTTCTTCTCACATGCCTCTGTTGCTGTAAATAATGGGAGTGAAAGATCAAATGATTATGTAGTTAATGTTATTTCACTCGTTTTTCACTAGGTGTTGACCCACCTGCGCATCACCTCCCATATTGGAATTGGGATTCTGATAGGCCTTCTGTACCTGGGCATCGGCAATGAGGCCAAGAAAGTCCTCAGCAACTCTGGTTTCCTTTTCTTCTCTATGCTCTTCCTCATGTTTGCTGCTCTAATGCCCACTGTGCTTACCTGTGAGTGTACTAAATTACTAACTTTCTATTCATCTTTCTATCCACTTCTAATCATGCCTGAGCTTTGTAGCATGAGTGACAACAGTGCAATATAAAATATTCTGCATATGCTCAACTTAAGAATATGCTCTATCAGTCAAATATGCAATATTACTGTATGAACGCTATACATTTTCTTTTGTTCTAGTTCCTCTTGAGATGGGTGTGTTTTTGAGAGAACATTTGAATTACTGGTACAGTCTGAAGGCATACTATCTGGCAAAGACCATGGCCGATGTCCCATTTCAGGTAACTTCCACTTTTGCTGATAGCTAGAATATGTATTATCATGACAAAACAATATTGACAGGTATGGAATTACTAGATTTAATAAGCCTGGGGTTAAAAATCTGATTTTATGATAAAACTAACAAATCGTGTTAAAACAGAAAGTGTAGACTTGAAGTTGTGATGGCACATGCTATGGAAGCTGGAGCGCTTAAGAGCTAAGGTCATAGCAGGGTTTTCCCAATTTCGGCAAATCCCACAATAACATTACATAAGCAGGTGGTGCTTCTGGTGGTGCAGTAGGAAATCTCTGTAACCAATTTTCAGTAATTACTTAAACAGTGTCAAATGTAGATTTTAAACTGCACTTTTTGCGATTTTATCTTCTAACCAATTAAGTAATTAAGTAACTTTTGGGTGAGCGCTGTTGTGACTTGCTGCCGCTGCTCACCTGTATCTTTTTATATTTTGAAAATATTTTTAAACTTTTTAAACCGCTGCTGTCGATTTGGCAAATTCTGAAAAAGTGAGTATTTGCATTTTCATGGCTGCTTGGCTTCCCGGTGTCCTCGTCTGTGATGTGGTCTCGTAGGATTTGTGTATTGTTCGTGTTTGTCTGGAATCTCATGTCATCGGTCCATCGAGCCGGTGCTGGACTTTTCCAATATACACCTGACGATCTTCTCCCGATTCCGTTTTCACCGCTGGCTTCATCTCCACACGGACATCACATTCCTCCCTTGCCAAAAGTACATCTATACAATCATTCTAGTCCACTTCCAATACAGTCCTTCTGGTCCATTTCCCACTATCCCCCACAGAACACCGGTCGGGCTGTTGACCACAGTTTATTAGCCAGCCTGACCAGGTCGGCTAACACTTTTGTCAAGTCTGACAGCACCTGTGTCAACTTCGGTTTACTTAACATCTGCTCACTTCCGAGATCTCCTCACCGAACGTAAGTTTGACTTTTTATGTTTGACTGAAAGGTGGCAACAACTCCACACCCCTGCGGTTTATTACACCTGACAGCCTCTCCATTTTGGCCGTGGTTGAGGTTTCACTGTAATTTATTGGATATTTTTTTTGCCGTTGTCTGTACTGCAATTTAAAGCCAAAGTGCAGTAACTACATATTTGGTCAAAATTGACTTTAGATTAAAAATGGGGTTTAGGACTCTCCTTTGTCTTGTGAGAAATAAATTCATTTCAAAATATTTTGAACAATAAATAGAATAACAAGACATTGAATTGCATTTCATATTGCCATGGGTTTTGTGCCTCTTTATTCAAATGCAGTAACCCCCAGCATTTTCATTGCATAGCGACCTGGCTATTGCAGTGACAACAGTCAGACCGGTCAACAAGGCAGACCTTCACTAACGATGACACTTCCTTGTTTAGGGCTTCGCAGGAATTAGTGATTTGTTCATTTAGACTAATGACTCTTTGGGGTGCAAGGGAACCGGGGGAACAATTAATATTATTCATTATTAATTCAAATAGTTTATTCCTAGTGAGATGCATAAATGGTTTGCCATCCAATTTCTGGATTCAGGTACTCAGCATGCATGTTTCTGTCATTGTAAACTATGCAAAAGAAAGCAGCATTTGTGAATGTAACTGCATTAATGTCCATCAGTGGTCACCATCCTCGCTTCTGGAAATCAAACTTCCTGCAGAGTTTAGCTGTTACCTTTTCTGCTCTATTGGGTTACTGCCTTCTGAAGTCCTTGATTAAATAAAGTAAAGCTTATAGTGTGAACACTCCACAGCACACAGTGTAAACAATGTGAAATTCTTTCTATGCATTTAACAAAAGTCTGTTTTTAGGGGGCAGATTTGCTCAAGCATTTTATCTGCATTTCTACCTCATAGATTGTATTCCCAGTGGCTTACTGCAGCATTGTCTATTGGATGACCTCTCAACCATCAGATGCTGTACGTTTCATTCTCTTTCTGGCCTTGGGTACTCTCACCTCTCTGGTGGCACAGTCTCTGGGGCTATTGATAGGAGCAGCATCAACCTCTTTGCAGGTAATGCTATTTAAAAGAATTTGGCTTTATTTCTGTAATGATGGCTAAGTAGCGTTCCTGATAATATAATATTTTGCTTTCTAGGTGGCCACTTTTGTGGGCCCTGTCACTGCAATTCCGGTGCTGCTATTTTCAGGGTTTTTTGTCAGTTTTGACACCATCCCCAAATACCTTCAATGGATATCATACATTTCCTATGTCAGGTAATGGATGGATTACATTTTCTTTAAGGGCAATGTATTAAACTGTGTTTAAAATTAAATTAAAGGGATCTGGGAGCACATTTGGGGGCTGATTTAGGGTTTACACTATTAAAACAGGCATTTTAAGGCATTTTTTGACCAAAACACAACAACAGGGTTTTTCACTATACGCAGGTGCTCTTGTAATGGGGGGTTACTGTATACAGATTTTAATGCATGTATTCTGGTGTTGGGGTAATGTGATTTCTTTTATTTAGGCAGAATCATAAAGAATACAAACTATTAATGCAACCATACATCTAATGTGTGAACTGGAACTTACCTAAAGCAGGTCTCCTGTAATTTTCAGGTACGGCTTTGAAGGAGTTATTTTGTCCATCTATGGGCTGGACCGTGAAGACCTGCACTGCGATAAAGATGACACATGTCATTTCCAAAAGTCAGAGGCCATCCTGAAAGAGCTGGATGTTGAAAATGCCAAGTTGTACCTGGACTTCATTGTGCTGTGTATCTTCTTTGTCTCCCTACGTCTTACTGCTTACTTTGTCCTTCGGTATAAAATTAGTGCTGAGCGATAGACAAGTGGAGGAGGGTGGACTGGCAAAACTTTTATACCCTTAGAAGGGCTAAGCAGAGAGGACCAAAGTAGGCCATCCTTCTTTCAAACTGCAAAATCTTATTTAGGGCTGTGAGGGTGTTCCTGGGGCAGCAGCTCACTAGACCGAATGAGACTGCACATATGCTCTGGTGCACTACCTAGTGAAACAGCAAGAGAGTAGATGTGGACACTGTGTCATAGTGAGCACCAGACACTGCTCATGGTGGGCTGTTATTAACAGAGATAAGGCTGAACCTGACAGAAATACCAATGTTGAACTTTTTTTGTTCCAGTTTGTTTGAACACCAGAGAGCTGACCTCATGTTTACAATTACATGTAGATTTGTTTTTTTAAATCCTTTGTTATGTTCTGCTGTATAAGACTGTATATGTGGTGTGTGGGAGCTGTTGACTTCCCTTTGCCCCATTTGTGGAATTCTCCTTTAATTGCTATAAATCAGAAAGAATCTTATAATTCATTCTACATTCAGGCCTTCACTAAGTTAAGAGCTGGTCTCCACACAGTGAGCCTAATAGGTTGGTCTGCCTTTTCTACTTTGCTTCATCTAGAAGAAAGATTGTCTCAGTGATAGTTAGGCTGGTTACTTTATTGTAATTTGCAAGTGTATTGGAAAAAAAAAACATTAAAAAAATCACTTTCAAATGAAAGTGTGGTGTTAAGCCAGGTCTGTTTATAATAAGTACCATTCAGCCCTGCTTATAATGCAGCAAGTGGCATTTGTGGAGGTTTGGGTTTTCCTGGTTTAATTCGCTTTCATGAGTAATGAATGTGCGAGCTGGACAACACATCTGGTAAAGCCCATCCATTAGACATCCATACAACGAGTCCATAATGACACATGAAACAAAGCTGATATGCTGTAAGCATTGAACAGTGGTTTTCTGATGTGTTTGTAATAATCCATAAAATATATAGTGCCATGTTCTCTTGAATGAGTTCAATCCAGGCAGCTTTAACATAAAACATGGCGTTTGTTTACCATAGCAAGCCAAATGTATCATGACATAAGTAGTTTAGAATTGAAATGAAGTAAATAAGAGCTCTATCAGCATGTTACCTACCTTGCGGCTTCATTCCAACACATTTCTTACAATAATATTTAGGAATGTTGGAAGCTCTCACACTGAAATATTGTGACGATCCGGCACATAGGGGGTTAACTGGGTTTTTGGCGGGTTGTTTTGGGGTTATGTCTGGGTGATGGGTGGC
>JBBIGB010000001.1:18800938-18824136 GCA_037577075.1 Alestopetersius hilgendorfi | reverse complement strand
TAAATGTGTTAAATGAGTTAAATGGGTTAAATGAAGAAGAAGAATTTCATGCTGTTCACGCTGTGGCGTGTTCACGTATGACAGAATGGTCACTTTCACTGTACATCCTGAATAAATCTGATCAGCTGGTACTTTCTGTTTATCATTATAAAGTCGTGCTTAGCAGGATAAAGAGCCGTCATAAATAATCTTAACCTCAGTAAACCAAGTGAATTCACACTTCCATCACAGCTCTAACCTAACACTGAACATCCAGGCAGATTTTTGCAGCCGTGATCCTTATATAAATTGCCATAAAATAATTAGTGGCTGCAGCAAATTGGTATAATATAATCTATCAGTTGGCAGATATCAGTCACAACGCTTTCTTTCATTTTCCAACCGCAGAACACCACAGCACAGAAGCAGCCCAGTGGCAAGCCCCCGCGGCACCCCCACCGCTAAACCCCCCCGCACCTACGACGAGCAGCTGCGCCTGGCCATGGAGCTCTCCGCCCGTGAGCAGCAGGAGGCGGAGTTCCGGCAGAGACAAGAGGAGGAGGAGCTTCAGCGTATCATAAAGTTGTCACTCATGGAGAAGTGACAGGAATCTCAGCGAGCAGGAATGGAAACGAGGCAGCCAGTGAACACAGCGGCAGTCTGACAGGAACCACTATTCTCTCCAAGGCCAGCCCTTCCTCTTCCTTCTCTTCCCCCTCCTCCTATTCCTCTTCCTCTCCCTCCTCCACTTCTCCTCCTATTCCTCTTCCCCCCTTTCTCCTCTTCCTCTCCCTTTTCCTCCTCTTCATCCTCCTTTTCTTCCTCCACTTCCCCTCCTCTTCCTCTCCCTCCTCCACTTCCCCACCTTCCTCTTCATTTTCGCCCTTTTCCTTTCCCTCCTTCACTTCCCCTCCTCTTCCTCCTCCCCCCTTTCTCCTTGTCCTCTCCCTTTTCCTCCTCATCTTCATCCTCCTTTTCTTCCTCCACTTCCACCTCCTCTTCCTCACCCTCCTCCACTTCCCTTCCTCTTCCTCTTCCTCTCCCTGCTCCACTTCCCCTCCTCTTCCTCCATCTCCCCTGACCAGGTCCAGACAGCATCACAGAGATCCGCCTCCTTTCACTTTTTACAAGTTTACAACCACAAAAGCTATTCAGCTCATGGGCAATCAAGTGACAGGCACCGAACCGGTGCACAGCTCTTCGGCACATGTGTGTGTATGTGTGTGTGTGAGTGTGTGTGTGTGCATTTTTTTGACAAGTTAAAAAAGACGGGAGTGGATCACTCTTAAAAGCCATTGCCCTGAACTCCACTCAGACCGGGGCTGAAGTCCTCCCAGCGGTTTACAGAACTCTACTACTAGTGTTTTTTAATGGAATTGGTACATTTGTTTTCATTTGCACAATATTTTGATTGCACTGTAGTAGAAAGCATTAAGAAATGAAGGGAATGTGTAAGTGTAGAAAACACCGGCCTCATGTTGGACTGTGGACTCCCGCTCCCTGTGCACGATGGAAACAGCATGATTCTCACGCTCTTCAGTTGCTCCACCTCACGCCTGCGCAGCTTCTTTTCATTTATTTCTGCAAAAGCAAAAGCAAGATTTTCGACCAGAGGACGCCGGGTCGGGTTGCTGTGTTGTGAATGATAGGCATGAAAAGCGTTTCTTCAGGTCAATCTGAGACACTCGCTGCAATATTTATACTTTGTGTGATTAACACGAGCTCAACCAGCTCAGAAAACATACATTACTGCGTATGTACAATACCTAATATGGTGCTATGCTAGTCTTTCCTATTACTTTATGTTAATCTGTTGGTTTTAAAAAATTGCCCAAGGTCTATTCTCCTTGTTTTTTGGATCCAACAACAAAGCCCCCTTCTTATATCGGCTTTTATCGCTTCCTCGCAGTGCTTCCCCTAGAACACCATAGACCTCAACGTCTAGAACATCTTTATCTCATCGTAGTGCTCGGAGCACCTAATTCAGCCAATCAGTGGCCTGACTGTAAGCAGGACGGTCCAATCAGGTGCAGGTAGAAAACCAAAAGGGCTGTTTTTACTGATCCAAAAACAGCCTCATATACGATACATGGAAGAATCAAGGTTTTTTTCTTCCAAATCTGACAATCTGAGTGAAAACGACTGGTGGAAATTGTTTGATGGGGCCTGTAGAATAAACCGAGAGACGAGGCCACAGACAGACGGACCGCTCTAAACAACTGCGGCGCAAAATGAGTTTTGTTTTAAGCACAATTTTAGGCTCTGTGGCTTAAAGCCGGTCTAAACGAAGAGACCAAAGTGCTGCTCAACAGTACAGCAGTCAAGGAAGGCTGTATATTTATGTGTAGTGTTATGTAGAGAGATATATGGGTTATGTGGTTATAAGGATTCAAGTGTGTAGAAATGCTGGTTGTTGGTGTGACTCAATGTTTTAATATCGTAAATATTAAAACAACATGATAATATCTCACTGTTTCATTTAAGCCTGATCTGAATGTGGAGTGTCGCTATGGTGTCTGTATGATATGATGGAACTGCCTACAATATCGCTGCTCAGATTTGTAACTTAAAAAAGAGAGACTGAATAAAGACAAAATGTCCATTTCAGTCCTCCTGTGGAATTAATTGTCTGAGACTGATATCTGCCCTGGTTTTGTATAGACTACAATATATAGACAAAAGTATTGGGTTTCAGGGTCTGGGCTTGGTCCTTCACTTCCAGTGAAGTTCAAGACATTCTGGACAAGGCCATGCGTCCAACTCTGTGGACCCAGTTTGGGAAAGAACCTTTTTATTTCAGCATGAACCTTAAATCTCTACTGCTTTGTTTCAATTTTTTCTGTGCTTTGCAAACTCATTCAAAGTTGCTGCACAATTTAATTTCACTTTCCTGAAAGGCTAAATATTCCAACGTTGATACAGTCCATTTACAGAAAATAAGATACAAAAACAGCCCGTTTTCAAATCCATTTTATGTCACAAAAGAAACACATTTAAATATGTTTTATTCTGGCCACATATGTGTACATCTACACATTTCCATACACGCAAATGTCTATATATATTTATAATATCCGTATAGTATACCTCTCATTTTATCTTGTGTTGTGTAGCTTTAATCTATTGTTTTGCTGCTCATACCTTTGTTCTGTCCACGTTCTGCCAATACAATACAAATTTCCCATCTGGGACGGATAAAGGTTAATCTTATACCTTACAGGCCAGAACACTGAATCACACTTTCCACACTGCACTCATAAATCCACACCTAATGGAGATCCACCTTTTTCTATTTACTGTGGTAGTTTTCAGCCTTTGTTTGGTTCAGCAGTGTAAACTGTCAATCAGCGACTGGAGTTTATAGAAGAACCAATTACAGTTGTGTTCAAAATAATAGCAGTCAGACATCAGTAACCTGATCAATCGCTGTTTCTGGTAGAAGTTATATTTCTACATGGCAAATAATTTACTAATAAGTGTAGTAGAGTAATAGAAGACCAACAGACCCAACGGTCATGAAATGCACGCTGCCGATTCTGTGTAGCTAAATTATTAATTGAAAGGGGCGTGTTCAAAATAATCATTCATTCTTTGAAAATACTGCTGCCAAGCATTGCCCTTATTTAAGGAAGGCAGCAAATGTTGTACGTGGTGGTACATACGTACATGCCTTGACTAAGAAGTTGATTGGAGAGGGGGAAACATAAAAAAGTGCAGAAAATGATAGGCTGCTCAGTTAAAATGAAATTCTTTAAAAAATTCTTTATAAAGGCAAACAAAACCTGAGCTAAGCTATCAGCATGGAGCCCCACAAAGTCCCACTGTTGAAAAAAAGGCGTGCATTTTGCCAAAGAACACACTGACTGGCCTAAAGAGAAAAGGCGTGACTTTTTCTGGACTCATGAAAGCAAGATCGTTCGTTTTGGGTCTAGTGGCCACAGTTTGTCAGACGACCCCCAAACACTGAATTCAAACCTCAGTACACTGTGAAGCATGGTGGCACAAGCATCATGATACTACGGTGTTGAGGCAATTTATTGCATACCAGGTATCATGGATCAGTTTGAATACCTCAAAATTCTTGAAGAGGAAATGCCCCTAAAATGGGTGTTCCAACAAGACAACAGCCCCAAAAACACCAGTAAACCAGCAACAGACCAACAAGATTGACGTTATGGAGTGACCAGCCCAATCTACAGTGTTTTTGTTTTTTTGATCACTTTTCCTCACTTTCTGTAAAGGAATTCAACAAATTTTATAAATTTCTTCATATATTTGGTTTGCATTTGTGTGTATGGAAATAAAAGCTAATATAAAGATTGAGCTTTATTCACTTTTTTAAAAACACTGCTATTAACCTGGCCTACAAATCACAGCCGGACGCTGTCAGTCACATCCTGCAATCAGTTGACATTTTGCTATGATTACTGTTATTGTCTGTCATTTCTTCTATACTAGCTAGCAATTCTGCATAAACTGGCAACATTGTTCTAGAAAGTCATGAAAGTCATGAATTTTGCAGCTACTCCACACACAACACAAGTAACAGGTGAGTGGACACGCCCCTTCATTAAAGGTAAGAAATCAATTTCCTGGCTTTCTCCTCTCATTGTCAGAGTCCAGGTCAGGTACAATGACCATACTTTGCCCTCTTAAGCATGTATTTTATTGCCGGATACTGGAATCTTGCAAAAAAAATGACGAGAAACACTTTTTTGAAGGAGATCCTGTGCTTTCAGTGCAGTGAGCGCTGTTTATTAATCCAATGTGGTTTTAAACAAAAGCTTTCATGGTAATAATCAGGGGGAAAAAACAGATATTCCACTGTAATCTTAAGGGCAACAGCTGAAATGTGTCTTTCTCTGCTGCTCAGACTGTTCCACCTTTGTGGCACAACATGAAGTGTGAGAAAAGTCATCAGCAGCACCAGAAAGGTCTCTGCTGCAGTTATTTTGAAAGGTTTGGGAAAGCTTTGCAGCTAAAGCCAAGTGGAACTCCACAGCATGAATCAGCAATCTGCAGAGAGCTCTTGTGGCCTGGTGAGTCAACCTCAATGAATAACATTAACCAGCCAGAGGAGTCGGAGACTTTTCAGACAGCTCAGACACGGCCTGGGCGTCCAAAATACATGCAAGTACAAGAGACAAGGAGGGAGTTTAACTGGGAACTGGGCAGAAATTCAGCAACTGAGTCTTTCTCAATGGGAAGCAATCTCAGTCGACACCTTACGTTGATGGACGTCTGAGTAAATGTGTTTTAATGAACAGCTCAAATTATACCATTAGTGATAGTAGAGTCAACAATCGTGTATAAAAACCGTGCTGCTGTAATGATTCAGCTCAGGACCTGCAGTATATATCCTTGAAATAAAGCCGTCGCTTTAAAGTAATTCCCGTTTTAGTGTGTACAGTTTCCAGTAATTTGTGGCTACTGCTGTTTAGCTGATGAAAGAAGGCAGTAAAGCTGTCGAGGATTAAATAAAGTGTGGAGCTCGAGCTCCGGGGGAACGCTGTGGAGTGAGTGCAGGGCTGCATGGATGGGGCAGCACCGAAAAACAGCAGCAGGTCATTCTCTGCCATCGAAACACAGCATTACATCATCCATGTAGTTCCACGCCTGTCCACACGGTGGAGTAGTTCCCCACTCAGAGAGAACGGCAGAGCTCAAAGTGAATAGATTTAAGGCAAAAAAATACAGAAAAACACAGACACGTGAATATTTTTTTTTTAATATTTATATCTTTATAGTCATGAGATAAAAAAATGAAATACACAATCAAGTCGTTCTGGTTCTCCAACAAAACCCACGACGGCACACACAGTTACATACACACATACAGACAGGCTACCTTTTAAATCAGTGCAAAAATATGCCTCAAAAACAACCTAAAAAGGAACAAAAACAATAATAACCATATAAAAAACATAAGTAAAGTGCATGTTCTGAGACAAAGCCACCCTCATTTTCCAATGATATCTGAAAGCTGTCGGATGGAGGAGGGAGGAGGGCGGAGGGGGGTTGGGTCTCATACACTCATTATCACACACAAATACAGTAGGATGCACTCACAGTTTTAGCTTAGGTACGGATCAGACAGATCCGGACATTAACCAGAGTCTGGCTACCTCCATGGCACGCATGTTCTGATGCAGCTCGCCGTGGGTCACATGGTGTTGTACAGCACAGTGACTGTCTTTTTCTTGTCAGCCGCTTTGCGCAGACGGCGCGCCGGGTGTGGCTTGGCGTGTTGCTGCTGCTGCCGCATGCAGACGGAGACGCTGGGTGGAACAGAGTCGTTCTCAGCCCGGCTCCCTTGCCTGTGCCGTGGGCGTGAGAATGAGGAACCTGGAGGGCCTTCAGTCCTGTCGGCCTCCAGAGGCTGGGCCGCGGGCGGGGAGCCGGAGGAGCTCTGAGGTAGAAAACGCTGCTTCTTATGGGCGTCGTCAGGACAGTGGCCGAGCGAATGAGAATGAGGATGCGTCAGGGAAGAGGACAGTAACTCGGGGCCCAGAGCTGCGGGATGGAAGTCCCAGTCATTCAGATCGTGCATGGACAGTTCCAGCTGGTCCAGCTTGGCCAGGGAGGCCGAGCGCTTCATGAGCGAGGGTGGCGTTAATCCAGCCTGCCGGAGTCTCGCTTCGAGCTCCATGGCTCTCTGCCACACTGCTGGAGCTTTGGCCTCCGCCCACTGCTCCCCTTCCACCTTACCCTGTTTGTTCTGAAGCCGCTGTTTGGGGTCAGCCTGGCCCCCGAGGCCCCCAGCTTCGTACAGAAACGCCTGCAGCTCCCTCAGGGTTTCCTGGATCTTCTGCAGGTCCTGGCTGCTGCGGGCCAGATGGCTATTTGGCCTGAGTGGGTCATCTACATCGCTCTCCAGCTCCGTGACTCCCTCTAACCACAAAAGGGAGGAGGAGGCGGAGCTAGGCTCCAGGCTGGGGTTCACAGTGACTGCCGAAGCGCTGACCTCAGGGTACGTGGAAAAAGAATTGCACGGGTCAGGGATGATCCCCGAATCCTCATCATCCAGCGGCCGGACTTCTCCCTGTTGTTCTGTGGTCTGGACAGAAGTATTGTAGTCTGTGTTCTGGATGGCGTCAGTGTCTGCAGGAGGGGGCTGTGAGTCGGGGCTGCTGGGGCAGGGCGAGTGCAGGGGGGAACGGACCGGGGCGCTCTCTTGCTCCTGCCGCAGCCGCAGCTCCAGCTGTTCAGTGGCTCGACGCACGGAGACCGTGGGCCACTCACAGGGGGGCGTGGATGGGGAGGGAGGGAAAGACTTCTCCTCTTTCTCTACGTCAGCCTGTTCCTGGACGTGGTTCTGAGAGCTACGGGGCTGAGAGATGGACTCCAGTGAGGTCACCATGTGCCGGACGGACACTCCATTGTCAGGGTGATGGGGAGGCGCTATGGTGTCAGAGGAGCTCTCTGGATGAGAGGAGCACTGAAAGAGAAAACATGGATTAGTGCTGCTACTCCAAGTTGCACTTTTAATGTATAAAGCAAAACAAAAACAAAAACTACTTGTTACTAAACATCTGCAGATGTCATTTACCAGAGTTGATCCTCTGTTTAGTTTCTATAGTGTTTGTGGTGCGGCCATTGTAAAGCCAAAGGCAGATTTCAGAGGCATCAGAATCAACCTCAGATTGCAGCTGAATCTAAACTTCTCCTGCAGTATTAATTTAGAAAACTCTTAATCTGAGCAACTCAAAAATGAGTGGCAGTGCTGAGTGTGATTGCTCCCTCACCTCCTCCACTGGGGCTGTGCTGGGATCCTCCAGGCACAAACTGGAGCATCGAGAATGAACTGTCCGCAGAGCCGCTGCTTCGGAGAGCTGCTGGGTCGGGCTGTCCTGAGACAGCCCCAGGAACTTCTCCCTGGCAGTGAAAAAGTCAATGCTATCAGTGCTGAGGCTGGAGGAGGCAGGGTTCTCTGGACTAGCAGTCCTCTGAGCGGGTTCGTCTCCATTACCAGAGCTCTCTGGGTCACTATTAGAAGGAAGTCCAAGCACTACAGGAGCCCCTAAGGGACTGACAGCCATGGGCGTCCCTGGAGATGTTAAACTGCCTTCCACTTCACTAAGAGTGCCAACATCGCTCACTGTATCCAGACACAGTGCCAAGCTTGGTGTCCCAGAGAACTGAGTGGTTTGACATGAGTCAGTCTGATCAGGCACATCCAGGGACGGTTTGACCGAGTCTGTTTCTGGCTTGGGAGCAGGAAGAGGTGGAGAGGCGGGGGGAGTGATAACATGGACAGAGGGAGGAGGGTGAGGGCGAGCGAGAGGCACGGTCACAGCTACTTTCAAGTCGCAGCTCTCTAGCAGGTTTTGTTTGGGCACTACAGTGGCCGCTCGCGGCCGAGGCAGAGGGGGCAGCGAGGGGTCCTCACATCTCTGCTCAGAATGGAGGTTTTCTGCCGCGGACTCACATGGACCGCCGGAGACGGGGGGCTTGCTGTCCGCACCGGGCTGCGGGCCATTGAGGGTCTGCAGTATGGCCATGCCCAGCATGTTCTGGATGGACGGAGAGCTGCTGTTTTTGAAGTGGTGATGGTTGTTGTGGGGGTCGGAGCGGCCCAGGGTGCGGGGACTTTTACACAGAGGCTCCTGGGCCTCGGACAGGTCGCTGTCGGAGTGAGACCGCCACAGCTTGTTGTGCCTCTGTTTGCTGGAGACAAAGAAAGAGTGAGTGTTAGTATAAGTTTGACTATATGACACTGTTATCCCTGAAACACACACAAAAACACTCTCCCCTGTTCTCATAGAGTGGCATATAGTAGACGACAAAGATCACTCGTAAACTGGGAAAAAACATGAATTTGTGATGTGATGAACAAAAAATGTCTAATAATTCCTATTTTTATAGTCTAAACCAGGGGTCACCAACATGGTGGCCCCAAGGACCACCTGAGTAGCCTACAGACCCGTTCTAAAAACAGCACAACTCACCAGTGAGCAATGTTTAATTTAATTTTATCTTGTTGCTGTTCTTTAATCACATTTGCATTTAGTTTTTAAAATGACAATATCTAAAAAAAAAAAAAAAGCATTTAAAACGTTTATTATACATGAAGTTTAGATAAGTTTAGGTAAACTGTTCTATTGCATTAAACTGGAAGCCCTTTTGTGGCTCAGTAATCGTGAAGTAGCTCTCAGTTTCAGAATAGTTAATTTATTTTAAACTCTAACACAATACCGTTAAAGAAAACGTGAAGGTAAACCTGTATCCGTACTGTACAGTTTACACTGAACTCTTTTCTTTGGTATAAAAAGGTAAATACAGTAATAAATTAATTTAATTTACTGTAATAAAAATACAGGAGAAACACTTGAGACGCTCCACACTGAAACTGTTCTGATTCTGAATTCTGGACTGAAGCTGAGACGAGTCACAGGGCAGCAGCCAGTATGCGGTTGCTTTATGTCTCTCGACAGAACTGAACAATTTATACGGTTATATTTTATACAATATTTCTTAGTAATTTAGCACTGTATAGTGAAACAAATACTATTCAAGTATGAGTCTCCAACCTGCCGCAGCGTGTGGCGATAGGTAATGGAATTACTTTTCCCCTCCGCAATCACACTGTTAGCCCCTAAATCAACTCCCAGTCTTGGCCGATGAATTACATTTGTGGTGAGGGAAAACTGAGTAAGATTTTTAACAGAATCCCAGGCAAAATTGTATCTGATATGTAACAGTCACTGAAAGCATGAAACGAATGCTAAAGGTGAGCTGCTGACGCTTCTGACCTTTCTCTGTCAAAGGAAATGAGAAATATTTATGCATTAATGGAAGTTCAAGCATAACATTAAGGCTTGACAGAGAAGGAATGTGGCCGAGCAGCCACTCCTGCCCAGCTCCAGCATAATTCAGACGTAACAAGCTCAGTTCACCAAAGCTCAGTGCCTCCATGGAAAATCCTTAAACAAACACTCAGTGGAAAGTCCAATCTTGGTCTATGGGGCTTTTCTCGAGAGCAAATTGAAGGTAATCTGGTTGCATTGTGTGTTAGTGTATCAGTATTCGTGTTCATCTGGGGTGAATAAATCACATGGGGGTGTGTGTGTCTGTGTGTGTGTGTGTGTGTGTGTGTGTGAAAACCAGATCAGCAGGATGTCCTGCTGCTCCTTAAAGGATTGACAGCATGTCTTTGACAGTATATTGACTCTAAAATGTGCTGACTTTTCGCTTTAGTTCAATATCAGATCAGCACATGTGCTGTTCCTAACATGTACATTTCAGTATATTAGGATCATGTACAGTATATTCAAGTCACCATTTCTGTTACTAGTAAATTAAATAGCAGTAAATTCAAATCAGAATTAGAAAACTTCTTTAATTCCATAGACAAACACTTCATTTTATTAATCTATAGTATTTATAACCCAGCACTTTATATAGCGTAATGTGTTTTGTATCTGATTTTTGTTTTATATTGTTCCTGTCTCTGAGTCATAAGCAATTTCCTCCAGGATCAATAAAGTTGTCCGATTCTGATTAAACTGAAGGGGTGTGTGTGTGTGTGTGTGTGTGTGTGTGTATTTGAGCACCTGGCGAGCAGGATACCCTGATACTCCTCCAGCTGCTTCATGAAGGAGGGGTTCGGTTTAGTGACCGTTCGTCTCTCTTTGACGTGCTCGAAGGCTCGGTCGAGGTCCCAGCCGTACTCCTTCATGGCATAAGCGATCACGGTGGAGGCGGAGCGACTGACACCCATCTTGCAGTGAACCAGACACTTCACCCCTGCCTTCCTGTAACACACACAACACACACCGACAGTGAGTATATCGAATTAATCCATGACTTTGCTGTCTTAGGCCACACCCACACCCACACGGGGCTTTCTGAAAACGGAGGTTTTTGAAAACTCTGGCTAAAGCGGCGATTTCTGAAATCTCAGTTTCTGCGTTCACGTGTGGACGAGAAATACTGCTCACAGCCTGGTTAGGAGTTCTGGCCTGTCTCTGGTAATGACATCCCCCTCCAAGGCTTCTGATTGGTCACCAGTGCTGTATGGTTTAAGGTTATATCGCCACCTGCTGCCTTGGCGTGCTTTTGACAGTATTTTGTGCGACTGCGCGTGGACGGAGATTTGTTTTTTATGGAAAATCTCTGTTCTCAGAAACACCTGTGTACGTGGGGAAAAGGCTTTATACAACCCATATCCTACTTTGCTCTGGAGATGAACTTCCAGGTGTCATTCCAGTACTCCAGCAGGTTGGTGGCCTCCTCATCGTACACACGGATGTTGTGGTACTCGAAAAGACCGGGGAAGAAGTTATCGATCTCCCGTGTCACATTCAGGATATAGCGAACCCTGTACGACATGGAGAGTGAGGGAGAAAATTAACACGGAACTAAAAATAACAGACTGGATGACCTGATTGGATCTAGATGCACTTACCCACTGGTCTGGAGCTCCTCCAGATTAGACGCATTCCACTCAGAACCCTAATTTACAGAAGGAGAGAAAAAGAGAGAGACATTATTTCAGTGAGAGACAGCAAGAGGAGGGGGGTGGGGGGGATGGAGCAACAAACAGCAAAAGTGAGAGAGACAGAGGGTGTGAAACAAAAAGAGAGAGGGAGAGAGTGATAGAGACAGCAAGAACGAGAAACAGACAGAAAGAAAGCAAGTGAGAGAGACAGAGAGAGAGAGACTCTCACCAGGTAGACGTGATCAAAGATTTCTGTGGGACTGTCCATCTGGCCCAGGATGACGATCATCTCATTGTCAATAAACTCTTTGAACTCCCGCAGGTTACACACCATCTGCATCTCCAGCTCCGTACGGATCTGAGAGCAACAAAACAGAACAGCTTATCAACACGGGCCCAACACACACACGCACACGTGCACACGCACGCACACACACGAGGGAGATAATGCAGCTTAGAGTCCACTCACAATCTAATCTGACACTCTGAGGGACAGAAGACGAGAGTTCAAAAGTTTGTGGCTGAATGTTTGGGAAAGGGAGGTTAGCCCCAGAAGAGCCGCCCTTTCAGCCTGGACCCACCTCTTTAGAAGTGACGTTCTCCAGGTCCTTCTGCATCATGATCTCTCTCAGACGAGTCTTGATCAGCCGTTCCGTTCGCTCTCTCTCTGTTGGCCTGTTCACAACAGTGGACATGGAAGCTCACTTTTAACAAAAGTGTCGTCTTTCTCATTCATCAAACGAGTTAAATTCGTTTCAGGCATATTGCACTTATTCTTTAAAACCTGCTTTTAAAGCTCGCTGTGAAGATTTCAGGAAAAACAGGCCAGCAGAAGCGCCTCGAGATTATTCGGCGTGAAATATGTCACAATCACAGAAGTGAACATGAAAAACGTTTTTTTTTCTGCCATTGAAAGGACCAAGTTTTAATCTCAGATTTATAATGATCTGCATGGACAGCTTGGTCAGTTAGTGAAGATTCTTTAACAAAAGGCTTATGGTTCCTGAAACTGATGCTTAAAACACACAACACTCCACTCAGCCCAACACCAGTGTATTTTTATTAAGAGAAGTTAATCAGTGGCCGCCTCTGTTTGGGTCACTGATTAGGACAAGAGGCTTTGGGCTGATAGCAACAAGACCGCTTACTGGAGATCTTTTATTTCAAATAAATAAATAAATAAATAAGTAAGTAAAAATAACACTATGTAGGTCAGCTTCCTCAGTAAGTGGCTCTGTGTGTGCAACAGTGTTTATGCAACAGTGTGTGAAGTTCCACCTGCCTCATGTTCTCATGTTTGCTTGTGTGCACACTTGACCAAGTGCCTAAGAAAAGGGCCAGGCCACCAGCATTAACTCTGCCTTAGTGGGAAGTGGAGGTGTAGAGTTACTCTTTCACCGAATTTCTATTTCGCTTAAAGCCAAACAAGCAGAACTGTCAAAAAACAGCATGTGGGCTAAGGAATGGAGACAAAGGCATTGCACTTCTGGCAGTGAGCCTGACAGAAAACTAACGCAATCCCGGCGTACGGATTGAATGTAGGCCTGTCACGATACCGATACTATGGGTGGTACTCGATACTCTATACTTTTTCTGATACTACAGGGGGATAAAAACAAAACACAGGAACTTTTTAATAAAAAATTTAAATGTGCTCTGGGACGGTCGCCTCAGTTCTGTGCAGAGGACAGCCGAAGGTCCCAGTAAAATTTTGGCCACTAGGTTTGAGCAGACAAACAAAATTGTGCTGCGTCTTTGGGATTTTTGAAAAGCGCTTTATAAATTAAAGGTATTATTATTAGCCCACCCGTGTAAAATTTTGCAGCGCTAGTTTGTTCCCCAGACAAGGTACGGGGCGGTCATGTAAACATTGGGTCCTCCATGTAGTCGGGGGAGGGGCTGCCTGCTGCAATACCTGTTAAATTGATGTAGACTAGTATCGATACCATTGCTAATCGATATCAAACTCGATACTAAATTTTAGTATCTGAGAATAGATTTATTTGGCAACCCTAATTGAAGGTATTGAAGTATTTGCCTGGTCCATGTATATGTGCTGTTTTGACAACCCCACCCGCAATATGGGCAAAGGTGCTTCGGCACAACACGAGCACCCATCTCTCGAGGAAAACAAACCCTCCTGACCTTGCACTAAGGTTATCCAGTGCATCTACCTCTCCAAACAGACTGTCTAGACATGTTACAGCTCCCCAACTTCACCCTCGAATATTCACCCCATCCTCTTCAGCTGGTTTCTTTTCTGAGCACCTGTTTCCATCTGTCCACGCGTTTGTCTACCTATCGGTCTCCCGCTTTTTCCGATTGTAAATCAAGCTGTGTCTAAGAGGAGCTATATAAAGCCCTGGCGGTGTTCGTCAAAACATATGCACGTGGGAATACCTCCAACCGGGGAAAATCCCCCCATGCGCAATACAAACGGCGCAAAGAAAAGTCTGGGCTGTGTCCTGGAAACACGGCCTTTAAAGAAACTTTGCTGAACCAGCTTGTGTGAAAAAAGGTCCTGGATATAGCGGGTCACAAGAGAGACCCATTATAAAACAATCATAAGACTTTCAGCTGGATGCCATTTCCACTTGTGTGGGTCAGTGGGTGTGTCTGGGGACATCACATGCCACAGAAATCCTTATTTACAAGCGGAGGGGTGATGTTTGGTACATGATGAACCAAAAGGCACGTCCCCTTTCCAGGAAGCCCTTGTTTAGGTGCGACAGCCGCCGCCACACATTGATGTTTTTTAAGCATAGTTATTTTAGTTTATATAACACAAAGTCAACAGGTGAAAATCATCAGAGATACATTTCTGTGGGTTCTATAGTGTTTTTCATGCTGATTTCAGATCTGTGTTTTGTTTTTCCTGCAGGTACAGTGTTTGTGATGAAGCTAGTTCTATACTGCATGATAGTTGGTATAATGATCAAATAATAATCAAATGCTGAGCGTTTTGAAGAATCAGCGGTAGCTGACTGACACTGATAATCATATCTATGCCACAGTGGGGTGATTTATTTGCTTTCGTATGAGTTTTGCTTTATTGTTTATTGTATTCACTTACATTTTTGCTTTGGTAGCTGTTCACATGCGTTTATGTCTTATTTCCTCTATGGTTTGTTTAGTGGCTGATCAAGTCGTGACTTTGTGTTGGTGGTGGGAGGATGTTTTGTTTAACATGTGGCTCTGGTTGGTTTGAGCTAACTTGTTGCTTATGTTTGCTTTATGTTGAGTTGCTTCTGATTCTTTTTGTAATTAAAGACATTTTTGACACTTTAAAAATCAGACTCTGGTTCTTTTTGTTGGTCCATCACATTAGGCATGAAAACATGCTTCCCATCTTCAATGGGCTGTCTCTCTTTGTATTTTTATATATACACACGTGTGTGCACACATGCACTCACACGTCAGTAAACAGCACAGGCGAGTCGGCGCGGTGAGACTGCACGTCCTGCATGGCGTTCCACTCGTTGATGCAGTGCCGCTCTGAGCAGATGCGGCTCTGGTAGTAACTGACCCACGTCAGAAAGAGGCTGCCTGGGTAGTAATTATGACACCGTGCAACTTCACATGCTTTGTGCAGGGACTGCAGGGCTGACCTGCAAAACACAAGTGAGGAGAGAGACTGAATGAGACAAAAGACTGAACTGCTAAAGAAAGATACAGAAGTGATACAAACAAGTAAGACAAACTGGCAGAGAGGGTCAGAACGAAAGAGTAAAAAAAGCACAAGACTATACGAGGGAAGGAAAGCAGACAGTCAGATGGGAAGTAAAAGCAAGAATGAGAAAAAACAATTCAGAAATGTACAACAAAGGGTCAGATAAAGAGGCAGTGAAATCGGGAAGATACTCACCACATGGCCTGAACGGACACCGGCTTGAAGACATGGACTCTGTTGGCTGTGGACACACTGAAACCACTGTGGAGACACAGAGACAGTGTCAGAACTGGTGGTGGGAAACAGTAGACCTACTCAAAAGGAAGAGCACCACCTTACCCATCTCCATCCAAGTGAATCAGAGTGTCACTCCACAAGGGCAGGACCAGGCCGACTGTGCACGCCCTGTAGGAGACACAGCAACGGAGAAAACATCAAGTCTAGCTCACAGAACGGCCGAGCGCCATCAGAATAAAACAAGAAGAGGGTGGAGGTTCACGTGACCATGTGAGACAGACTGACCGGTCCGAGCTGGTGAAGTCCATACCGAGGACCACACTCTCTTCAGTGTCCTGCCTGCCATTGGTGGACACGACAACCATGTACCGTGTACACTGAGGGTACGCACTCTCCAAACGGACCGCCTGAGAGAGAGACAGATTTGTTGAAATAGGCAGTCAGCAAACTTTTTTCAGTAAGTGGAGGTTTGTGTGGTGGTTACCAGGCGGATGGTGTCTTCTGGCCGCAGGAGTGTGAACATGGTTTGCAAATGTTGCTGAAGATCACCTGGACAGAAATCAAGAGGTTCATTAACTTCTACTTTAAAACCAGGATTTCTTCATTTAAAGAGACCCAACGCTAATAACACTGCAGTTTACAGTTCAGCCCTTCCACAGCTTTTCATGTGGAACTCACTTCCTGATAGCTGGGTTTTAAAAGCCCAGGTTTATCTCGAGTCAAGTAGGTTTATTTTCATTTCAGCCATAAACACAGTTCACAGTAAAACCAAGGCTGGTGCAGCACAACCAGAACATTATAAACAATACAAAACAGAAGAGAGAGAGAGAGACGGAGACACAGACAGAGACAGAGAGACAGAGAGAGACAGAGAGAAAGGCCGAGAGAAAGACACAGAGAGAGAGAGCACAAGAAAAAACACCTGTGCAACAAAACTGGACAAGACAACAGTTGACAAAAGCAGGTACAGTAAGAGCTTGAATGAATAGTTATAACAGATGCTGTATTTTAGCAGTAAAGTCAATAATAGAGGAAATAAACTGAGGAGACAGTTTTGACTAGACTACAGCAGACCTACTGCCTGAAACTGGTGGTGTTCAAAATGCATTTATGTAGAAGCCTATATCTCTCACACTCTCTCTCACACACACATCACTCACGGAAATTAAATGTCCTTCACCCCAAAAGGTCAAGCTTATGGAACAGTTCTCCTAAATAGCCTGCCCTGTGCGTTAACCTCCAGCCTCATAATCAGGCCACATTCCACCAGCCTCACTGGGGCTCTGCTCAGTAAGCACTGGTGCACTGCACTTCTACACTTCCTATGAATGTGTGTGAATTTACTAATGAATCAGTTATATTCACAACCACCATTGTGTCCTTGAGAAAGACACTTAACCCTCAGTGTCTCCAGTGGGACCACCCCTGTAACTAATGACTGCAAGACTGTCCCTGTAACTAATGACTGCAAGACTGTCCCTGTAACTAATGACTGCAAGACTGTCCCTGTAGCTAATGACTGTAAGACTGTCCCTGTAACTAATGATTTTGAGACTGTCCCTGTAACTAATGATTTTGAGACTGTCCCTGTAGCTAATGACTGCGAGACTGTCCCTGTAGCTAATGACTGCAAGACTGTCCCTGTAGCTAATGACTGCAAGACTGTCCCTGTAGCTAATGACTGTAAGACTGTCCCTGTAGCTAATGACTGTAAGTTGGTCTGGATAAGGGGTCATAAATGCCATGAATGTAAATCATACCGGTGTGTTTATTCCTTCGCTGTGTAATGCGGGGCACTGAAGAGGATGGAGACCCATTTCCACGTGGTAAGAAGACAGCAGCACCTTTAACTGTGAGGAAATTCTCACTAATACTGAGAGAGAGACAGAGAGACAGAGAGAGAAAAATCAGTAAAACTTCAGAACATGTTGCAGGTCTGAGGACCAGGGCGAGTTTAATCTGATTACAGTTATTTACAAAAGGATTAAACGTATAACAAACTCCAGTTTGGTTATTGTGGTACAGTGAGATTCAGAATGACTAAATACATTTAATACACAAGTATGACTGGATGAAAGAAACGGGAAATAGGATTCATTCAAAACGCTACACAAGGTTTAATGAAAGGATATTTTGATGATTATTTAACATTTATACTGCCACCATCTCTCAAGTTGTACAAGTGACACAGATAAGAGACTTCATACACACTAGGTGTGATGACAGCAGTCGGACCTTCAGACTGAAGCCTGTGAGAAACACCAGCAACACCAGTGGGCTACTGACTTAACAGCAGCTCCTCACACACTAAAAGCTCGTCAGCAACTTCAAAAGAGCCGTGATTAAAGCGGGAGGAAACAGCCAGCCCGACGTCAGCTTAGCCCTCTCTCAGGAGCCCACGGCAGAAAGATTTCGCCGACATTTGCACGAGGCAGAGAATGGAGCCGTGGCCCGAGGCAAAACCAAGAAAAACAAAAACACTGAGCTCATTTCCCATAACCCACTCACCCCTGACCCAGCTGTTTCCTCCCTCTCTCACTCATTTCTCGCCTAAACCCAGCCTTCCCCCTCCAATCTCTGTCTCCCATCCAGTCTCATTCTTTTACATCTGGCTCTAATAAAGCCTGACCTGAGAAATGTTTCGCTGAGCACTCATGTAAAACACAAAAGCAGGAGGGTGGAAGAGAAACAGATACAGCGAGAGGATGAATATGAACTCGTCTCGTTTAATAAACAGGCCTGAGAAATAACCAGCACCTCGCTCACGCTACAGTGCAGAGTCAAGATCCAGGCCTCGGGGCTAAATTTACGCCACTAAATATAGTAGAAATATCAGTGAACGACTGTAGGCTATTGATAGACTTCTACAGTTTTACTGGCTACTGTATAAGAGCACTGGTCATCACTTACAACCACAGGCATTCCTGGGTTTGAAACCTAAAGGTCCTGAAGAGATACAGCACTGTGCAGAAGTCTTGATACCCCTCATTTCTTCATATTGTGCTTCCAGAGATCCAGACTTTTACATTTTTACTGTGTTCTTGAGGAACAGTTCTCCAGGCTTCCTGAAGGACTTTTAGGCCCTCTAATTTCCAGCCCAGTCTCTGAACCTGACCAGTTTCAGAGGAATGTTTCTGCTGGTTAAGACACACAGTGACCTATGTATGAATCATTCAGGCAGAACAAAGAGCATCTAACTGAAGTCCTGAACCAGTGAAGAACCAGGAGCAGATGATTCCAGATGATCAGGTGGTGATCAGTGTACTGGTAGTGCTGAATGCTGAGTGGGTGGAGCTCCTTTATTTGGGCTCCTTGTATCTTTAGGCACTTGTCAGTAAAACATTTTTCATTTAATCTTCATTTAATCTTTGCAGTGTGACAAAAAGAAGACAGTTTTTGCAGAAAATAGGATTTTTGCACCAACAAGGGGATTCCATACAAACTAAGAAAAGATGGGTGTCTCAAGACGTTTGCACTATACAGTATGGACTCTTATTTAAAGCGACGGTTTGGCAAACTGCATGTGTCCATTTTTGCAGACACTGTATATGTCAGACAACTTTAGAAAGTCTATCTGAGATTACTTAACTCGACATGGTGCGATTTAGGCTTGCAGTCTGCAGAGTGCCAAGCTGGTGGCTATAAATATTCATTATTCGTGAGCAACATTTATTTCAAAGATCCAGTGCAAAAGTTTTGAGGACTGGACTTCAGCCGGGGTACAGCGGAAACTTAGATTTTGCACTGGACTGTTGCTTTATATCATGTAACTGTGTAAAACCTGTTCCTGAAAAGCGCAAAACAGCCCTCCACTGTCAGAAACCTTGGCTCTCTGGGTGCTGAAGACTTTTCCGAGTGGACAGTGAGGAATGCGACACAGTGTGCTGCCCTCAGCAGGGTCAGTGGGTTTCACAAGGCGAGCTCTATCTGTGAGCAGGGAGGGCAGACGGCATGGAGAACATACACCGGCAATTCCACCCGGTGACATTTCACTCAGCCAGGCTTTGTAAGGTCATACCACACACACTACACACACATACTCGCACCCTCACAGCCAGGGTTACAAACCCCCCAAAAAAAAGGGAAAAGGGAAGCAGACAGGAGGAAATAGCCAGCCTGCCTACACTCGTCCGCACGCGGCCCAGGAGGATGAGTGAGGAAGGGAGGGACCAGAGGGGGTTGGGTGGTAGCATCGTTTGGCAGCTCAGTACTTGTTAGGGCACAAACACAGCCATCACTATGTAAGGGGCCAAAACGCTTCACTCGTCCACCCCTGCAGCGGGCGGAGAGACCCCCACCTGTCTCTGCCCTTATTAGTCACACTCCCACTCGGGAGGAGATAAATATAGGTCCAGGCCTTGGCCTACCCAAAGGGCTTAAGAGTTCAGGCCTGAGAGAGAAAAAGAGAGCGACAGACAGAGAGCGACAGACAGACAGAGCGACAGGGAGCGCGAGACTGACTGCATTCTATCAGCTTCTAAGATATGGATTAACTCTCTGCTCCACACACACACACACACACACAAACACATCAGCTACTGCAGGGTACTGCAAGCTACTGCAAGTCAGGGTGTAAATCTCTGACCACACAAGGGTCTGAACCGAAATTCACAAAAAAAATGAGTTTTTGCACATTCTGATGAATATTACAATCAAATACAATCAGATCTAACATTCCAAAATCAACAGCTGAATTACATCAGCTTCACATAAATGAACCAAATGAATTTGAGAAACGAGAGCGTTTCTCCGGCTGAGAGAAGAGAGGAAATGTGCAACGGCTGAAACTGAGCTTTTCAAATTCACTGTGTTCCACTGGAAACCAGTTCAAGCTAGAACTTGATCATTGGTCCACAGAGCTGACTAATAAAGGGCACGCCACAGTACGCAGAGGCGGGGCTTCCTTGCATAGGATGGGTTCAGGGATGGAGGAGGGGGGCTAGTGGCAGGAAATGGAGATGAAGACTTTAGGCAGATGGACCCAGTATAGAAAACCCAGGCGGGAGAATAGGAAGAGGCCTAATCCCTTCACTGAAAGTGTTGTGAAGATAAACCTGAGCAGATTTTATTAGAGCAGAACGCTTCTCTGGTGCTGTTTTATTGTTCTGAGGAAACTTATGGACAAAACTTCCAACTACGCGGCAAATCACTTCAGCAGCACCTGCAGCCACTATCAGACTTTACACGGCTGCCAACACACTCATTGTTTCTACCTCTTCCTGGAATAACATATGCGTGTGTGTGTGTCTGTCCACCTACAACAAAGCGGAATGGGAGGATGCTTTTCAACTTCAGGTTTCAACACAGCACTTCCTTGCCTGGAAACCTGCTGCAATTACCAGTTAAAGATTAAAGTCCAGCGGACTGACTGAGAATAACACACAAATACATACAGACAGAGAGAGACAGACACACACACACACACACACACACAGACACACACGCAGAGGCAGAGAGAGAGAGAGAGAGAGACATATACACACACACACACACACACACACACACACACACACACACACACAGAGACACACACGCAGAGGCAGAGAGAGAGAGAGAGAGAGACATACACACACACACACACACACACACACACACACACACACACACCCTAAAGAACCAGGATGCTAATACATAAAGTAAAGTTTTTACAGCAAACACAAAAATGATTTTCCAAAGTATAATCAAAGGTAAAGACAACAAAAAAAATCTTCTATGACACCAAACAAGTCATTCTGGCACCTTTTTTTTTTTTTTTTTTTTTTTTTTTTTTAAAGAGTGTGGGTTTTAGTTCCCCATTTGTGTTTGCATTGTCTGACCGCTCTGAAAAAAAACAAACCTGAGCAATTCTCCAGAAAACAAACTTCCTCCAGCTGGTGCAGACTGTGGCACTCACGTGCCAGTTTGTGTGTGTTTGTCCTTATCTGACTGAATACAAACAACAGTTTAACAACCGACTAGCCTCCTCCGCGGACGCCATGTGTTTTTTACAGCAAATCAACCCCTTTAAATCTGAGGCAGAAATGCAGAAAAATGCAGTAAACAAGCCCTGAAACCGAGACCCAGGGCTCCAAACACACACTAGTGATTCCGGGGGTCCCACTCTCCGTTACTCAGTGTACTCAGTGTACCACTTTATTTCTACACTGTTTCTCTTTTAGAGTACGATTGTATTATTAAGGCTGTAACAACTTCAATAACAATCAAATATGATTCATTAAGGAAATTACTCAATCATATGCCCCGAGAAACTATTCAAACTGAATAGGGAAACAGATTGAAAGAATACAACTTATTTCTTGAGTGGTTGAATAATAACCAGCAAACTTTTGCTGAATATTATACTTAACATCCAATAGTCGTAAAATTTTAACCTTTTTTATACATACTACGTTCCAAGAGCACCTGCGTATAGTGAAAAACTGTTGTGTACTGGTAAAAAAAAATGCTTAAAAATGCCTATTTTTATAGTGTAAACCCTAAATATGTCTCAAAATCTGCTCCCAGAACACTTTAATTCCATGTTTAACATTACCCTTAAAGAAAATTTAAGGGAAAAATAATCAGAAAAAACACACAATTAACCAAAATAGCAAAAAAAAAAAAAAAAAAAAAAAAAAAAAAACAGCAAACAAAAACACAATCCTACAGAGAAGGTTGAAATAACTCCGTCTACCCACATGTTTAGACAGGGCACAGCTTACTAATACCACATAAACTGAGAAATGTTGAAAACTGGGGGTTAAAACACTAAAATACAAGGACAAGACAGAGCAGTCGTGCTACATGCTGCAGCAGCTTCTTTTTATGATTGACATTTTCAGTGTATTGCTGCCACCGCTGGACCGTGAATGCTGGTTCGCGTAAAACTGAGGGGTTACTGTACACACAATGTTCTCAAAACATCAGCTTCAGATCAATCCATCAATGAATTTTTACACTCCAACTACACAAAAAGACACAAGGAGTGTTTCTGCAGCCAAAAGGTGGAGCCTGAAGCCTCAGCTTTAACATTCACTGCGTTCCACTGGAAACCAGTTCAGGCTAGAGCTCGGTCACTGGTCCACACGGATGACTAATAAGAGGCACGCTGAAAGAAATATTTGAAATTTAGAAGGCCTTAACACATCTGAGGCCGTGCTGTAAAGAAAGGCTGTAATTTTCGGCGTCACTCACAGTGACTTCCTTGAGTCTCCGTCCCTGGACTTCCCCCAAAACCAGCACCGAGCCATCAAGGATCTAAAACACCTTTCTCAAACACTTCCTGAAGCCTTCAGACTGGTTTTTACACTTGTCACACGCACACACACACACACGCAACAAGTGCGTATATGAATTATGTAAAATCTGTGGCTGAAATAAGGCCTGACTGCGGTTTGTGACTGTGTACAATTACAACAGTACAGTCATGCAAAAATGAACAGGCTTCGATTCAGATTCAGAGACTCAGCACAAAACTAAAACGACTAAGCTTAGTCCTGGACTAAACTGTAGTATTAGGGGTGGGGAACGAAAGATGTGCTGCGGGTTTTTAGCAAGGTACACAAGTTTAAGGGTTTTTTTTCATTAAAATTCAAACAGTTCCAAGTGCAACGAACAGCATGAAATGGTAGAAAAGACAGAGAAAGCCCTACGAAAGGCTTAAAAATGGTGAGGTTACCCAGAAGTGGGAAATAATTCTAGAGCTCCATGTAGTTCCTCTGGTTTGGGTCCCTAAAGTGTCCCTAAACATAAGTCCAAGCTCTGCCAGAACTACCTTACAAAAAAGAACAAGATGGAGAGCTGGAGAACATGGAGTGGCCAGAAGTCTCCAGACTTAAACCCCATTGAGCCGCTTTAGGATGAACTGGACAGAAGAGTGAAAGCAGAGCAGCC
>JBBIGB010000001.1:18775750-18786218 GCA_037577075.1 Alestopetersius hilgendorfi | reverse complement strand
AAGCGCAACAAGATTTGAAGCTCGTGGCAGATGCCCAAGAGATTTGCGCTTTGATTGGCTAAATGTTAGTTCACTCAAATCTAATAAACAAATCAGAGAACACGGGCGGGGGACAGAATCGCCTGTTTCTAAAAGTGAGGGGGACGTCCCCTCCCCGTCCCCCCGGTTGCTACGCCCCTGGACAGAGAGGTCTTAGTCTGGTTCTAACACTGAGAAATGCTCCCATTAAGCAGGAGGCTCTGATTCTGCTATTCTGTGTAAAAATGCTTCCTTGAAGTTTATCCAGAGTCCAGAGTAGCACAGATTTATGGGCGTGGCACTGAATCTCCAAACTGTGCAGAAGGACCCGGGAGCGTCTCGATGGGCAGCATGTTTCAGAACACCGGACCGGGTTAAAGTCACGTGGTGTGATAAATCAGCATTCATTTTTTAACGAGTTATTCTTTCTGTGATTGATTAATCAAAATTATCTTGTTAATTCAACACCCCTCTGACTTTTCTCTGACAGGGTTTGTTAAGGTGTGTAACTTTTCTGGTAGTAACTTGGTTGAATAGCAGATGTTGATTTGAGTTTAGTTTTAAGGTCTGAAGAACAGACATGGACTGATATACGTTGCTCTGGATAAGAGCATCTTCTAAATGCCATAAACGTCCACCTCTGATCCACTGCTCTCTCTATCTTCTCACCTTGCCAGAGGTTTTAACCCCCTTCCAGATGCTGAAGTAGACCACGGTGAATATGAAGAGCAGACAGAGGGCCAGTTGCCAGCTCACGGCTCCAAGCTGATGAAGACCTGGGGACAAGTGCACCTGCAGTACCTGCCGTCTGAGGGACAGGGAGAAGGAGAGGGGAGATGTCAGTATGGCGAGGCAGAGAGGACTGGAATGGAAGAGCTGATGAAGGAACAAAAAAGGGGTGGCAACGTTCCACATCAGTGCAGCAAAGGAAACTGGGAGCTGAAGGTGAACTCGAGCGCTGAGCGAAGGGGAGATGGGCGAGGGGTTAAACTCACACAGCGGATTCACAGATAGAGCTCAAAAAGAAACAGATTTATATGGAAAACAGGAAATTCCAGCGGCACACAGAGCAAGAAGGGCTCTTTGGCTCTCTCGTTTAAACAAGTCTGAACCTCTGCAATGCTTGCAAATCTCCCCTAAAGCAGCAGATGTGAGTAAAAAAAAAAACAAACCCAACAACAACTAGCCAGTCCGAACGTGTTTTATCTCACATCAACAAACCCTTTGTTAATGTAACTGCTTAGGTACGGTCAGTTTTGGAAATCTCAGACTCCCTCATCCATATCACTGCTTCCTCGTTTTAAATTGGAAACTTTCCACTCTTGTTTAGTGTCCTTCCCAGCTCTGGTCCTGGAGCACCTTTGACTTGCACGTTTGGATTTCTCTGTCCAAACAGAGCTGTTCCAACTGTGCAGCTAATTAGCGAGGCCCTCTTGAGTCGACGTGAATGCGTTAGAGCAGAGAAAAGCACTAAAATGCGTTCGGCAGGACCAGGATCAGCCCTAGTGCCCTTTCCCTCACTCTCTCTTTCTCTCTGCTCTCCATTTCTAGGCTCCTGGCACTTACATGCACTTACGTATAGAACTCCTCGGCGGGTGAGATGGACGTGTTGGTCCAGGAGACGTTGAGGTCAGTGGACAGGTAGTGGGTGCAGTTGGCCGTGTTCCAGGCGTTGTTGCAGGTGGTCCAGGGCAGGGTGGAGCGGAAGGAGGACAGGAGGTAGTAGAGAGCCCAGGCCATGATGGTGTTGTAGTAGAAGGCGATGTACAGTGCAATAATGCAGATGGCGAAGCCTATGCCTAACACAGAAAAAAGACAAATGAGAAAAAAATAAATGCTCATCTCCCCTGCAAATGCCTCGCTCCATCCTTTCAAGCATCCTCCAACTTCAGAGAGCGACGCCTGATGGCATTTAAGAACCAAGTTGAATTTTGGCCATCAAACCAAGTTTCTTAGCAGTTGGCATTTTGAGTGGGAAATGTGACGATTTCCATAACAGAGGGTTCCGCCTCGCAACGGCTATCAACAAAGAGGCACACCAGCACTGGACAGAAGTTCTTGGGACAGGGGTCAACGAGGGAAAGTGAGAGACAGAGAGAGAGAGAGAAAGAGAGAGAGACAGACAGAAAGGACATTATCAGTTTTCCCGTTCCACTTCTGTCCGGCGCGCTCTGCCCTGCTGCAACCCGCTGATCCCTCGCCTGCCTTTCCAGCTTCAAACGGAAAAAGAAAGGTTAACGTGGCTTAAAGTAGCCCACAAAATTATACTGCTAATTATAAAAGAATTAATAATAATAATACCAACACTAACAACCACACAGTTATGGTCATTTTCTGTACTGTCATCTAGAAAAACCAGGTGGTTTTATATTGCCAGTAATTATACGATACTGTACAAAAGCTGTTGGCCATTTGAGGACATATATATACACTGAGTGTATGTATTTATGTTAGCTCTACTATTTCATAATATCTGAAACTTACAGTTCCTAGTTGGATAAATCAATCCTTGAACTCATCTATGCTGCTGATGGAGCTTAAATCTGTGTCACACTGGGAGAACAGCATTTTCACTCTAAAGTTAAATAGCATTAGTACATTTACCTTCTGGAAAAATGGTTTTAAAAACACTCTTAATAGCAGTCTAGGGTTTTTTTGAGTACCACAGTGAGAAGCCACAGGCGCAATACTGTCTCAGATCGCAACGTATTTCCTCGCAGTTCTGGAGGAACTGAACAAACAGACTTGGGTGCCAAGCACATCCATTTTGAGACAGACTCTATGCATTTCATGGTTTGACAATCTGCTTGAAATGTCCCTCTCTCAGTCTGTCCTGAGGCAGGCGGTCTTACCCTTGAAGATGGGGCAGATGTGCTTCCAGATGGAGATGCAGCCGCTGCGGTGGAACTGGCCCAGCGCCAGCTCCATATAGAAGAGCGGCACCCCCCCAAACACGGCCATCAACAGGTAGGGGAGCAGAAAGGCCCCTGCGAGGAACAAGACAGGGGACAGATGAGAGAACAGGGTGTGCAGACGGGGTTTAAACCAGAGACAAAAGATTCAATTCACTGTCATTTTTGCATAAAACATTCATCACGTTCGTTCCCGCAAACTTTGTCTCGTTCATTCGTCATTATGCGCATCAACACGTCGGTGTTCTGGTCGAGAGCAGAATCGCCCAAATGCACGCCTCGCGCTGCCAAAGTAAAGGGTGTCGGAGAAAAGCAGCACCAGTCCAGACAAGCCCATCCCCAGGTCTCTGATTAGAGCTTTATTTGTGTGCTTTTTTTGACACGAGCGCAAAGATAGCGGTTGATTGAGTAGCTGCGGGCCACGTTATTAAACAATAAGAAAGAGATTGAAGTCTCTCTCATGAAAGCCACAATTAATAGGGTTGCTCAGAGCAAGGATGTCCCGAGCCGCTCTATCTCTCACTGCCTGCCCCTCCCTCTCTTTGCATGGTGGAACAGGAAATTACAAAGATTTTATTATTTCAAATTTCAAAAGGAAGGAGGCTAAAGTCTGTTTGGTGTGAGGAAGAGTGCGGTCGAGTACAAAGCAGGGCGAGCGGAGCGGAGTTCCCTGTGCAAACACATTGTCTGTTTGTTCTTTCTAAGCACTCGGAGCCCGATTGATCATGTATCAGAGAAGAAAAACAAATCTCTCGGACAAGTTGTTGGAGCCGTTAACGGCTTTGTGTTTTCTCTCTCCCTCTCCCTCTCTCTGCCCTCGGCTCAGTGCTGCAATTAAGGAGAACGTCACTCGTGAAACCTTAACGCTAATTCAAGTGCGGCCCTACGCCCCAACTCCCTTCACTCCTCCGCTGTGACCTCACCTCCTCCGTTCTGGTAGCAGATGTACGGGAAGCGCCACACGTTGCCGAGGTCCACGGCGTAACCGATGACCGACAAGAGGAAGTCCATTTTCTTGCTCCATGTCTCACGAGGCGGGTCCAGGCTGGTCTGCTGGACCACAAGCATCCGAAAGCCCCCCCCAGGGGCGCCTGCCCGGTCCCCTCCGGCCCCGGTCCCCTCCCTGGGACTCTGAGGGGTCGTGCTGGGGTACCCGTTAGAGACCTGTCCCGTCCCCGGGCTCACTTTCTGACCCTTCTCGGCCACCAGCCGGCCGTTCTCCTGCGACTCCTCTGCTTTTTCTTTGCCGTCCCGTTCCTCCCGGTTCATCGTCACCAGCTGGTTCATCTCCATGGCGAAGAAGGGGGTGAGGGTTAGGGGTGAGATGCTGGCTGAAATGGAGGTCCTCCGGCAGTCACTGATATGGTGCCCATGGGGTGACCCAGACCCAGACAGGAGAACAGGGGGGTGCGAGTGGAGGGAGGATTCTTGGCTAAGGGTCAGTGAAAGAGAGAGAGAGACAGAGAGACAGAGAAAGAGAGAGAGAGAGAGAGAGAGAGAGAGAGAGAGACGGAGCTGGCACTCTTGCCCCGCTCCTACAGGCCGGTGTGGAACAATGGCCCAGCTGCAGAAAAAGAAAGAAGAAGTTTAGGTGACGCCGCAGGACATTTACATACAGATATACATACAGATTACATACAGATTTCATGTTCACATGGTGGTGCAGCAAAACACACACTCGCTTTACAACCACTAGTCTAAACGAATTAGGTCTAACAAGAACCAGGTAGGGACAGACCCCTCCAACACGGGGTTAAAACCTGTAAAAGACTGAGAAAATCCACACGGGCCTCAGCAGAACTGTGCCTGGGGCAGCTGCCAAGACTCATTTATTTACTTTATTCCTCCTTGACGTTGTTGTTGCTGAAATTACAATGCGAGACATCGGCATCCTCCGCATTTCTCCCTTTAGACGAAACATCAACGCGAAATTTATCAGATCTGTCTGAACACACTAACCCTCACCTCGAAGAAAAAACAAGAATCAGCATGATTCTCTCGAAAGCTGAAAAACGTGAAGGAAGTAATGCAGTTGCGAAATGTGTGTAAAGTCATTGCAGGGTTCATATTATGGTCGTGACAAGTGCTTTTCTTGCTATGAAAGGAGAATAATTTACAATAATATAAATACCATTGATTTTATAGCAATGCCATAACAATGTGAAATGTGTAAAACTTGAGAAATTATCATTTAATACATGAAGTAAAATCTTTTGACTCGACATATATAATATACTTAGCTGCAGTGAAGGAATTAAAACGAGCAATTATTATTATAATTATTTACTATTCAGTTATTTAGTAGAGAATAAGAATAAAAATAGGTGTATCTGTTATCTGCGCTCCAGAAAGACGGCAGCTGTGAAGCCTCGTGACTAGAGGCTGCTCCTCATTACCGTTTGGAAAACTGTGCAGTCGCTTTGGGGCGAAAGGTAATTAGTGAAAATAAGTCATAATGCCATTATTGATACCTAACAACAACAGTAACAAAAAGGTACAAGCCTCTGCCCTCCTCTCTTAAAATGTCAGAGGCATTAGTAATAGAGGTTAGGCTGTGTTCATGTTTATGAGGGTCCAGTGGAAGAAGGTTTTGCCTTCCAACGTTCACTTTGCCCCTAAACCTTTATAATGTATTCCTCATGATTAATTTCGCTCGACCAAAAACACTTCTAGCTAAATTCCTATTAATTATTTTTATGGTAATATTTGACGTGGTGAAGGTGGAAAGCGTTCCGCGCCGTTACAAAGAGACAAAGCAGAGCCAGAAAGCCGGACCACTGCATGCGCCCGCCGTAATTACACCTAATAAATATCCCACTTTGAAGTGAGTACGTCTTCACAGATGTTCCCGTGGGGTTCAACACATCTGGACAAGAGCGTGCCGATGCTGAGCAGCGCAAACTTAAAAAACGAGACGGTAAACTTTTTCCTCCTCTCTCTCTCTCTCTCCGGCTTGTAGAGAACACTGGTCTCCCCCTGAGCTCCAGTATAATCTACCCAGAGAACCAATTTATAGACGCGTTTATCAGTCTGGTGGAGATGCTGTTCTGGCGTTCAGGAGTCGTTCTAGAGCCCAAAAGAGCCAAACCTGATGGCCACTGCAGTGTTCGCCAGGATTCAACACTGAGATCAGGTTTGCCCAGGATGGTCAGTGGAGGGGAAGCAGGAAAAAAGTTTAATTTGTGAAGCCGTTCCAAATCATCAGGGGTGCTGACATGAAGGCGTCTGAGCTGCAACCATGCACTTCGGCTTTTAGGATTCTTTTGTCTCAAAAAAGCACAAAAAAAGCAATTAGAAATAAGAAGTCATCAGAAATCAAAAGTAATCTGAAATATGAAGTAACCATAAATAAAATCTTATCTAAAATAAAAGCAAACAGGCTAACTCTATCCATTCTGAGCCTTTTATAAAAATGTGTTTACGCGAATTAACTTTCTGTCTCATTTTCAAAGCTTTTTCTCTGCAAACACATGTCCTCTGTGACTTTTGAAATGTAATTTGAGCAGCAAAACAAGTAAAGAATAAAGAGCAGCAAGCCGCCCGCAGGCTCACGGCGAGCCTCATGCCTTATTTCTGCACCTGTACAAAAAAATGATAGCGCTGCTGATGTGTTGATGAGCAGGAAAACGAGATAACTATGATCAGGCCGAACGCTGGAGAGGATCTGTGGGCACATCATGACCTGAAGACTTCAGTCTCACCGTCTCCCAACTTTACACCAGGAGGAACTTCAGCTCAGAGAAAGACAAGATTCTGACAGTCGGCCACAAACACCTTCAACAAACAGCTTCAATTCATAGAAAGCATCTCGACACAACACACACACACGGACAGACCCAAACAAGCTCACATAAGCCCATTCCCACACACACACACACACACAGTGCTCAGTGCGGTCTTACCGTGGAGCAGTGGAGCAGATTTGTGGGGGTCTAGGCTCCTGCTCACCGTCCCTGAGAGCCAGTGGGTAGGACACACCCCCCCACACCCTTGCTCTTGCTCTCTCTCTCTCTCTCTCTCTCTAGCCTTACTGATCCCTCACTCGGCTCCAGCCCTGCTGTGTTAATGCATCACCAGGTGATCCACTATGGACTCTTTTCCTCTCCATAACTCAGTGGGAACAAAAAAACAAAGACCCCCCCCCCCACCACCACCACCACCACCACGACCACCCCAGACAAAAGCTTCCCATTTACATGAGTTACACGCCAAAGGAAATTGCCTGGTTTGCAGACAGCCAGATACTCATCTCACATAAATACACAGGAGTTCATACAAAGCAGAGCATTGAATCAGTTCTAAAATGAAGGACCAACCAAACATAGAGCTTGTGTCTGTCATACAAGTCAGGAATTGCCATTTTTATAATCTCTTGTGTCCAAAAAAGGTGGAATCTGTGTAAAAGCATGTGCTCTGTGTTCCTGCCCTGATAATGACGCACTGGGCAGGACTTTGCAAGAAAATAGGGCCCGAGTGACCCGATGCCCCCGTGACCTCCATGCTAAAAATTTTACAGAGGTGCTCTACTTACTCACTGCCTCTTACTGTGATGCGACCGGTAAAGAGGAGAGTCTGTATTTTGTTCCGTTTTTTAAAGCTACATTTAATTTGTATCTGCAAGGTTAGAGCTCTGTAATATATTTCTCTAATTCTGTAAACAGAACTAAATTAATTAACTAAAAATGTACGAAGCTGTTTATCTGGGTCAGTGTTGACTTGCTGGTTGTTTTTATAAGCTGCACTGCTAAACAGATTTAAAACCATTTTTAAGTCCAAGACATCAGCGTGTACAGTACGTGGCCGTCTATAGGCGGGTTTGGGGGTTGGGGGGGTGGGTGGGTTGTATGGAGCACAGTTGTGGGGAAGAGGCACTAAGTCAAAGCTTGTTGTCTTTTTCATGAATTATCCAAAGTTTCAAATTCTACTCCATGAAAAAACACTGTTCAGCCAATGAACCCAAGCCATAAAAACAAGAACTAACAAGCGTACAGCTGCCTTAATGCCGAGCCTAATGTCAACGGATCATGTGTACGTCAAAAAGGAGAAAAAGAAGGGAAGAAGGAAAATGTGCACATATACGCCGCGAATGCCTTGTGTGACACCAGCGTTATCCTCCTTCCAGCAAAAACAAATAACTTCCCTCCAAAATACAAACTAGGATCTCCACCAGACAAAGAAAACTAACTTTTATCAGTGGGGAACTGAATCCCCCCCTCATTTTCTCACAAGAACACCCAAGAGAGGCTACAGGAGAGGGATCGCAATGATGGAGGTCCCAATCAAACATGAAGATACACATAAGATAGCATCTCAGATAAATACGCAAGAGTTTAAACAAGGCAGAGCAACTAAATAAATTCTAAAAGGACAGAGCAAACAAACGTCCCTCACTCAGGGAGCAATAGAAGTGCAAACGTAGAGCTCACGTCTGTTATATCAAGAATCGCCATTTTCATATTCTTTTATTATGAAAATATCCGAAAAAGGTGGAATCTGAGTGCAAAAGTATCTGCTCTGTCGTGTTACTGCCATGATAATGATGGGCAGGACTTCACTAGAAAATATGGCCCGAGTGACCTGATGCTCTTGTGACCTCCACGCTAAACTTTTTACAGAGGTGCTCTACTTATTCCGATAGAAGGAAAGAAAGACGAAGGAAAATTCTTTATTCTGTTTGTGTGTCTATGTGGGTAGGAGTTGGAGGGCCTGGCTTGTCTTGGACTCAGGCAAGAGGGGCTTTGAGGAAAAAAGGTAGGGAACCACTGATGTAGAGGACAGCATACGATATTGCAGATGATATTTGGTGGCTGGTAGGAATGTTTAAAACGGTTTTTCACTAATAAAACCTGTAGTTGTTGAAGTATTGGACTTCCAACTCATTTACAAAGAAGGGTTCTGTAAAGCTCTAGCCACTGAAAAGGTCTTCAGGAACCTAACGAGGTTCCTCCATGGCATCGCTCCAAAGACTCCTTTTCGGCTCATTTATTTTCAAGGGTGTATTTCCCTCTTTTGTCTGCGGTTCTGTTATCATGAATCAGTGCAGTCAGTGCAGTCTGGAAGGTGAAGGTTATACACACTCCTCCCTCCACACTCAGAAAACCTCTCGCATTTTTTCGGCCCCTCATGAGAGTCTAACGATATAAAAAACTGGGATTGCTTAGCTGGACTCCAGACCAAAACTGGATGATTCACAGAGGACAAGTTGATGCAACCTAATGATACAAATATATGATTTTATTACAGAAAAGGTACCAGAAAGGGTTCCTTGCATAATGTCAGTAAGGGAACATCCTCAAAATCCCTCTGTGGAGAAAAACCTTTCTGTAAATGTGTGATTTGTGAGAGGGAATGACATAAAGGTTCCAGGAAGAACTTAGGTTGGTGTAAAACCTAAAATAAGACATTATGTGAAGGTCCACCAAACCTATAAAAGGTTCTTCACATTCACAGTGTCGGTTTTAAACATGTTTTAAGGAACCAAAAGTGGTTCTTCTATGGCAACACTCAAAGAACTCTTTGTGGTACCTTTTTTTAAGAGTATAAGCTTCATTTTTAGGCCATTACGTCACTAAAGGCTGTTCTATTTGGCTGGATCCCTCACAAGTGTGCCAAACCCTTCAGCTGAGGTATCTTTCCAGACTTTAATCACCCACAGTCCTTCACATGCAGTACAAGAGTAGAAAGGTATTAGAGAAATGGCAGCTGTTAGTGGGTATCACTCAATTTTATAATTAAAGTTGTACGCAGGTTTTATTAGTCAGTAAACCATGACGTCAGTACAGCCAAGTAAGTCTGACAAGCATCCAGTTGGTAATGATAGGACCAGTCTTGTCAAGTAAGGATTATACTGGTGTCTAAACAGTGTCTGTAGGGTCAGGTAAAAAAATGCATATTTTATAGTGTAAACCCCAAATCTGCCCCCAAATCTGCTCCCAGAACACTTTAATTTCATTTGAATACATTTCCCTTGAAGAAAATGTGAAGGTAAACCTGTATCTGTACTGTACAGTTTACACCGAACTGCTGTCTCCCACAGTGCTAGAATGTAAGTAGCGATGTTACCCCTGTATAGACTGGACTGGAATTCATGTAGTGCCTTTTCTTTGGTATAAGCAGGCAAATACAGCATTTTTTTGCTTTTGTGATGTCTGGGCCTCGTCTGCCACGCCCCCTTGTCCAAACATAAACAACCAACATTAGTCATTTTATATTGAAATGACTAAATGTTTTATATAAAACTAAAAAGAATAAATACAAACAACATTCTCCAGTAAACAGTGATGTTGTATTCAGTATATTAGTGAGTTCTTGTGGAATTTCAGTATTACTGAAACCTGGTTCGACTCCATCAGTCCTTCATTAAATTACATCAGGAGTTGCTGATGGAGTTTCACCATCCAAACAACCGAGGAACCGAGGAGGAGCCAGGAACCTCTCCTCACCAGCTCACACGGTATCAACTACTGTTACACACAGAACTAATCTGATACTGTTACACACACAGAACTAATCTGATACTGTTACACACACAGAACTAA